>VZRF01006837.1:1491821-1782984 GCA_013396875.1 Vireo altiloquus
GGGGTTGGGGTGTGGGCTTAGCCCTTGCCTGTTATCTTCTGAATAGCCATACTTAAGGATGATGCAAGTTGAACATGTTCTTTTCTTTGTGTGTCTGCCACTTCACCTCAAACACTTCTTAGGTTGCCATTTCCAAGTTTTCTTTTCCTGATGCTCAGGTTTTTGCTTTTGGTTTTTCTTTTTCCTTTTTTAATTTTAACATGAACATTTGTCCCCCTTCAGCCCCAGCTATTCCTTCCATTCAGCCTTGAAACAGAATTTAAAAGTTTAAAGCAAATATAGATTCTTCTGTCTAAAGAGTGGATGAGGGAACGAATAATATGTTGTAGAAATTATTCATATTGCATAATGTGCTTGTAGGTTTGCAGTTCATATGGTGATGAATATAGTATAAGAACCTTTACAGAAAGGAAACAAGTAAAAAGTTTTTTAGATGTGGCTTATCTTGCCTAGCAGTAATTGGAAAAGATGAGGGATGTGTGTCTGAAAGACAAGTTAAGATGGTAGACATTTTTCATTGTCACTTTACTGATGGGCATATTCAGAGCATATACGCATACTTTATATGAGAAAAAAATACATGTAACAATCAGATGGTATAGAAATCAATAAACCATGATGTTTATGCCTTACTGTGAATTATTTAGTCCCGAATATACTAGTTGTCATGTGCATTAAATTAAGGCAGTTCACAAATGTAGGGTTTTTTTTCTCCTGTGTTAATTTGCTCTGGTCCCACAGTGGGGAAAAAAGTGCTATCACTCTTCAATATTGCTTTCACAAATCAACTTCCTGTCTCTGTGTTTAAGAAAGAATTTGCAAGTGTAAAGTGCGAATTCTGAGTCTGTACAATAATTTCTGTGATGACTCTAGGAAATTTAAAGATCTGTTAGAAATAGATATGCTGTGGGTTCCCATAGGTGAGGCTTCAGCTGGGCTGCTGCACCCCACGGGGTGTGGGTTCTGTGGAAGCCGCAACCTTTCAGAGCACTCTGAAAGTCTGCCTTGTGGACAGACCTAAACTAGAAAATATCAGATGCTCCTATTATGCATTTTGTTGTCCTAAAACTAATCTCTTGTACACTTTACATTATTCTCTCAGTAGACACATATGCCAATGTGTATTTTATCCAACTCGAGAGCAGCCATCCTGTATGGGTAATTCTGGGTAAGGTGCTTGGGTATGATAGGCAGGCTTCTTTCTGCCTGTCTAGACCATTACACATGCTAGGAAACAAATGTACAGCAATTGTAGTAAAGAACAACAAGTGCAAAAAGCCCCTCAGCCCTGTAGTGTCTACAGTCTGTTTTTTTCAGTCTTGAATTGCAAAAAACCTGCCTTTAAATTTCCTCCTGTTATTCTCACCATTCTTCTTTCTGTGTTTCATACTATGCCTTACTCTGTCTGATGTGGACTTGTAGTGGGGGTTAAATATAGCATTGACAGCTCATCAAGAAACAATTTTGTCTCTGGTGCTAAAGGTCTGTTTTTTGGAGCAGGGTTTGCCGAGATGTTTTCTGCACAGATCAATTGCCGGTGTGAAAAAGTGGAGTACTGGAAGCACTGCAGCTTCTGTTATAGAAGTTCCTCTTAATGAAAATTATTGCATTTAAAAAATGTGAAAGTCATAGTATATACTTTTTTGTTATTTGAAAATTTAATAATTGAATCCATCTCTTTGAATTTAGCAACATTAGGAGTAGTCTCCTTTATGATGAATAAGATCATAAAGGAGGACACAGGCCTGGGCACAATAAGATGCCTTAATACTGAGATCTGAGCATTCTTGCAAATAGGCAGCATTGGGAAGCAGAGCTCTAATGTAGTGTCCAGCCTCTAATATTTTAATTTCTGCTAGTAAAGTGTGACTTTTCATCCTTGGTAAAGCAAGTGTCTATCTATTTAGCAAGGGACAAAGCATAATGCCATCATTGGAGAGATATATTGTCAACTTGGAGAGGTGATATTTAAGCAGCCTGAAGAGAGAAATGACCTGGCAGTGTAACAAGATATATCACAAGTGACTGTCTCAGAAAGAATGAGAGCAAGACAGACAATTTCCATTACTTCTCAGTGTTAAGGTACTACCATTATCCCCTAAACAACCACACGCTCCAAGCAATAATCATGCACTGTCTTCTTCTGTACTAATATGAAAGTGGAATTCAATCTCTTTGACACATATTGCTTCAGCTTGTCTTGTCAAGTTGTTTCTCTGCTGGAGCTCAGCTGATGTATAGTGAATGGGCTTTGTATACTGACTGAAATGGGGAAATAGTTATCCAGTTTCCTTTCATGCTGGCTGCAGAGGTGCCAAGGATATGCTAGAAGAGAGAGGCTTTGTTTCTTGTAGACTGTAAGTTATTGCCAGTTAGGAAATCAATGAAATCATAAGCATTTCTTCAAACTGTTTCCTCTTTTGCAATCCCTTTCCAGTCTGATCTGAGTACCCTGTTAGCTGTGAACTAATTCCCATAATACCTTGGAGAGAGGCAATTGTTCTTTTTCCACTGTCTTCCCAGGAGTGTGGAACTCCACCACACGCTGGGTTTTACTGCAGGATTTTGTGCTTCTTTTTCTTTGTTTGTTTTTTCTCAGTGGGAATCTGTATTTGCAGTAGCAGATAGAGTCTCTACATCCTTTGTGTCAGTCAGGTCCTGCCTGTCAATGACAATATCCACTGACATTATGGTATTCTGCACATTGGTGAAATATATTTTATAGTAAACTTGTTTTAATTCTGAATGGATAAATACTGTGTTGGATCTCTTAGAATTCTTATAAGGAGAAATTAAGTGATTATGTATAAAAATGAGGGAAATAAAGAACATGCTCCATTAAGAGTTGCTACCATCCTGGAATCTGCTGGTTTTTCTTAACCTGTGATGTGATGGACAGCCCATTAATTCTGTATTTGAAATATTTGAAAATTTGAAATACTTGATCTGAGTCAGATAAAACAAAATTTTAAATACTCAATATCTTACACATATTCAGAATAACTTTTCTAATAACTTAATATCTATCTAGTATGCCTCTGGTTTTCTAATTTTTAAGCAATCAAGTAAGTTTTTTCTTAGCTGACTGCATCAGTACAGAAAAGTGATAAACTTCACTACCATATTCTGGATCATTTGGTGTGTTGTTAAACTCATATTCTGACAAACACGAGCAGCTTACAGGCCAGGCAAACCTTTCAGGATGTTCTCTCATGAATGCCTGGTGGACCATGTTCTTCTATGAACAAAATAGGTGTGAGGGCTTGTGCAGCAGTGCTCCAGCACCTACTTGTGCCTGCAGCTGTCAGTGAGGCGTATTCTTTGTTATGCCTTTTGTGATCTAGTTTGATTATTTAAAAGCTGTATGAAGGAGTAAAAATATATACATAGTTGTATTTATTGCTTTTTTTTTAAACTTGTGCCACCTACATTAGTTGACGTTGTATTTTTATGTATAGATTTTTCCATCTTGTCTCAAGGACAATAATAACATAATGCATATGCATAAGGAAATTGAATGAAGGTTGTTACTGCTATCTCAAAGGTGGCATTTCTTAACTTTTAAATACTTTGCTCTTTTACTGCAATATAGCTTTTGTGCATATAATTTGCTATGAACTGCAATAGACATAAAGATCCTTCAAGCTCTTTCACTTGAAAGTTTCTTCTGGCAGTTAGAGAGAAATAAAATTAATAAAAAATGTGGTTTGACATTTTAAAGAGAATTATTTCCCTTAAAATGCATAAAAGATACAAACTCTTAAATTGCTTGAGATTGCACATTTTAGAGCATTACTCTGAAGCTTCTTAAACCTGCATGTGTAGCAGGTTTCTCTGTAGCAAGCTTCACCTTTGTTTCACAAGCTAAATTGCAATAGAAGAAATAACCTTTCAACTCTTGAGAAGGCTACAGAATTTTGTTTATAATCTAATGTTTTTCCTCTTCCATTTAAGATCTTGGATGTAAAGCCAGACATGACCAAGTTTGTTTCCCTGGGACTGCTTGTCTTTTGGGCTTGCGTAGTCAGTGTCCATTTAATTGATCCCTACATTTTTTGTTGTTGTTTTTGTGGGGTTCATGGAGCATCTCTAAATCAATTTCTTTCTAGCATTCTGTAACTTCTGGATTTGTATATGTAGTACTGCTGTGTTTGTGCTGAGAGTTAACTGACTGCGTCCTCTCTAGCTGCTGGCCCTCAGGCCTTTTGGTTTTTCTGAAGGATTCTTCTGCTCCCTTGACAGTTACACAGTGACAGAGAAACTCCCAGAAGTGGTGAAGCCAACATTTTCTTACCAAAGCCCCTCCACCTCATCCTCTGCTATAGAGAGTCAGCTAAAGTCCTTATGAAGGAGGACAGCATTTCCTATTTTAAAATAAAAGGTATGGGAGAGAAAGAGAGGTCTTGAAATGATCTCTGCTATCTTAGATTTTCTTAGGAATGAACTAGTTGCTAAACCATCACAAGAGCTATGACAAGATGCTCTGGTCTCCCAGCTGCCTCTAGGCAATGCTGTTCATCACACTTTGCCTGGAAGGTCGTGCACTCTGCTTCTTCCTCCATGAGGCTGCTAACCTGCAGAGGCAGTTCCTGGCTTCCTGTGTCCCCCAGGATGCATAGGGTACATTCTCCTATGGGTTTAAGGGATCAGAGGAGATGAAAATGGTAAGACATCAATTTATCAGTTTAGGTCTAATGAAGACCAACCTGTCCCTTGCAAATCCCTGCTGCACTTGTGCTGTTGAAAGTCTGGCATGCACCGCTGTAACTGAGTGGCAGAAGTAGGCAAGGGACCCATCCTTGATGGCTGGGGTCAGGGAACAGCATGAGGCAATGAGGGGTGGTAAGTTTTCTCATCTACCTTTTGTAGGAAAATTATTCAAGGCACAGATAGAAGAACCAATGTCAAGAGTTCCTGAAAGAGCTGTGGTGAAATACGTGCTTCAAAATCCATCTGTCTTGCTTGCTTCACAAAGGAAAAAGAGAAAACAAAGAAAAAGAGAAAAAAAAAAAGAAGAAAGGCAGACTGATATTCCCTCTTGTATTCAAGGACTGGAAAAGATCTAGCTTGTTTGGACTGCAGCACTGAATTGAAACCTTGCAGTCCCTGATTGCTTCCAGAAATTGCTTGTGAATGTCCATCACCATTCATAGGTATTTCTGGCAGTATTTTCTGAAAAAGTATTTGAAAGAAATAGGGAAGCCTTTGTTTTGAGATATAAAACTGTTTATATGCACCTAAACACATAGATGTGTTGAAATATATATAAATTTCAAGAAAAATATTCTGATAGTTTTGTAAAAAAAATGGTTTCAATATATTGAAACATTTTTCTGTAAATTGTTATAACATCTTTAATAACTAGGCAGATAGTTAGAAGTATTTTTCTCTCCCCAGTGTATTACAACAGATATGATGGAGAAAAAATCCATACCTGTTGGATTTTCTGAATTTGAAAAAACAGACAAAACTATATGTTCCTGCCAGCTATCATTTGCAAAGAAGCAGCCACTTATTTGCAGTACATTTTTCTACATTGTCATCATAATAGTATTTTGTCTCAATTTGTAGTGTTTTGTGTGAGTGGCATACATAAATGATACCAGCTACCTTGATGTCTGCAGAAACCTGAATTTACCTTACAAATTTGGAACCCCCTGCATTTGTAAGGATGAGGTGTGGTGAGAGAAAGCATTACTTAATCTTAAAAGTTGTGTCAAGGAATTAAATTAGGGATAAAGAGAAAATAATTATTAAAAAGCAATAAAAATGTTAAATAAATACAGTTTGAAAGTTGGAAAAAAATTATAAGCATTTGAGAAGTAAAAATATTTGTTTTTCTGGTTGAAGATGGTGAGGGAAGAAACTTATTATGGATTTTTTGTTGTTGTTGGTTTTGGGTGGGTTTTTTTAAGATTTTGTTAAAGCCAGAAAGGACTTTGGAGAAAACATAGAAGAATTATTAGAGATGGAAATTGTACTTGGGGCATGAATGTTTGAGTATCCCAGCCACTGATGTTGAAGAGGTTGGACTTCCTTGTGTGATGCATGCAGTGTAGTAATTTTGTCTGTCAAGACTGTTGCTGATCTTTGCTGGGACCAAGAGTGACTGCTCTTCCTTCTCCCTCCAGCTTCCTTGGCCCATAATTTGCCGCCTAGGTGTTCTAATTGTAATCCTTCCTGAAAGTATCAGTCACTGGTTTTGTGTCTTCATCTGGCATCATCAGGTCTGAACCAGTCTTTGGATCTGTGGTCAGAAGGTCAAACTGTTTTTCAGGGCAGACTCAAGTATTCCACCAGAGGTCTATCTGGCAGCTCATGAATGCTCACTGAAAGACACCTGTTTCTCTCTGAAGGGTAAACAGGTAAAAGTAGGATAGCAGAGTTTTTCAGTTGTTGCTATTGCATGTGATTTCAGTTTTCCAAGTACGTGTTTAATGATGTTTCCCTTGTGAGCAGTGTTTAGTGATCTCAAAACCAAGCTCCCACTGAGGCATAGCCAATGAAACCTGACCTTGAAATGATAATGCAAGCTGTGCCGAATATTAATTGCTGTTAGCATTCTCTCTGCTCTTTGATTTTTAATGTATAAAGAATTGCTGCAAATTTTAAAGTTTTTTATAAATGGGATGCAAATTTCCCTGTTTAATTTTTTTTTTATTTCAAATTGATAGCTCAGTTTCTCTCTCTGCGGTTTATTGAAGGTATCTTTTAAGAACTATTTTGATTTTTAAAGTTCTATTATAGAATATAAAGGAAATACAATGGTTTAATGGAATTTGGAAGCTTAATTCATTGGTTTAATATTAAACTTGCAAAGCACATAATTTAATTCAACAGTGTTAGAAAAAATTGTGTAAGTCTAATTTGTGTTGACAAAAGCAATACAAAAGTATTTTGCAATAAGCAAGGCACTAATACAGTGCACAAGAAATCGATTTCATATTACCCATTTGTATAATTAAAGTGCTAACTTGGAGGTATTTCTTATGACAGCCCATAATGCTGCGTTTTCTTATACTCTTGCAGTTACTGTTTAAGTTGAAAAGCTCATTTAATTTAAAAAAGTTTTCTACCAAGCATGCCAATATAATTGACACTAAAAAAAAAAAAATTAGCTTTACATATTTTATTATTAAGTAGAAGTAATTCTGTACAGATTTTGTTTCCTTGTTGCTGTAATTTTAATTACAATATTGTGACTATCCTACATTTGAAACATTACTCAACTTCAGCTGGTCCAAAGTGAAAGGATGTAAGATAGAACCATCTGCACTTTGTTTCACCATATATTCCTCTCAAGTGTTTATGTTATCACTCAGCCTTTTCCTCACTCCACTCCACTGTCCTTTTTCTTTTAATAGTAGCTTTACTCACTTTATAAGTTTAGCTTTGAGATTTAGAAGTAAGTTATTGAAGTATATCAAGGTCTTTTCTCCAGCTTCCAGTCATTTGTCTCTTTTTTTTTTTCTGGAAGATAAGACCTTCTGGTAAGGTGTTTTGTGATGGATGGATTGGTGGATTTTGGAGGGAAGTGGTATTTTTGGTTTTGTTCAGAAAATCTAGAACATGGCAGAGGATGCAAGGGACTTTCCTGATTTTCTCCCTTTCAACCATTTTCCCTGGTGTTGATGGCAATGAATTGGATGTGCTTTACCACTTCAGTTGTTTCTCTCATCAACTCTCCAACCCCTGGGTATTGACTTTCCACCTTTTCATTGTACCAGGATTTCAATTTCCAGTTAAGTATCAGATAGTGGACCTGGAAATTTAAATACATCTATGGATGTGAACTACTGTGAATCGAAGGAAGGCTGTAGTTTTGTCCTGCAAGCATCAATGTCTGCTTTTATTCCTATTGTAGTCACTCTTCTCTGTAACACTAATCCCAAACTGCCTTAGCAATACCTATAATTTTATGGGTTTAGTTTTTTTGGTTTTATATGGATTTTCCCCTCTGAGGACAAGGCAGAAAAAACCAAACTGTTGGAAGTAGATGGGAAGTCAACCCTTTCATTTATTTTCATGAATTCTTGATGCAAAGGAAACAAGGAAATTGCCATATCCAAAATAAAACAATGAACAGCGATTTACTGTTTCAGTTTATTATGGAATATAGTTAAGTTGTGCCTGATTTTTAAAGGATGTGTTGAAACTGAAGAGAAGGGGCTTCCCAAGTCACAAGTTTCTGAGCTTTTGGCAGGTTTTTTAAAATTTTTATCCTTTGATTTAAGCATTGATGGAATGAAACCACATGCTCACCTTAAAATCTGACACAAGCCTGTTAGACACTTTATGCTCTGCAGTGGCCACAGAATTCTTGGTGTGACCAAAGCTCTAGCTAATTGGGATGACCTCAGTGCATAAGAGTGCCATCAGGTATGACCCACTGGAATTTATAAATAAAGTTTGAACACATTCTCATTTTATTTGGACTAGCTAGAAAACTCAGTATTTGAAGAATATTGCATTCCTTACGTAGAAGGTTCAGCTGACGCTTCGAATTTATTACTTAGTATTGAAAAATGTTCAGCAGTTCAGCTTTCAGCATGCAAACCTCAGGTCAGGAAATTGCATACATTCTCAAAACATAGAGTCTGCACCACCAGTATTATTCTAGAATGTTATTATCCTGTGTTTTCTGTTAGAAAGAAGATACTCTGTAATGGTATGAATTTTACTTCTGTGTCATTTCCATATAAACGCTATGAAAAAGTTTTCTTCTGAAAAATCATCAGCTCTGCTGCTTATAATTGTAAAATCTTTGTGTCAAGTTGGTGAGTTCCAAAAAGCTATTTCTGCCTTTCTAAATATCTCCGTTCAGTTGAACTAGCTCCGGTAGTTGAAGGAAAATCATGAAGATAGGTAGTTTGTATTTTCTAAAAGTTCTATAGCTACAGTGCAATTCCCAGAGAAAATAAGAACTGAAACAAGAGTATAGAATAACATTAAAGTTCAGTTATCGCAAGAAACTAACAATGCAGATTGATTGAAAGAGAACAGATTGAATTACTATAGATGCCATATAGTTAATAAATGAATGCAATCATTTCCCATGTAAGAAATCTACCTTTTGAAAGACTGTTTGCTCATTCTGCTGAAAAGTGAAAATAGCAAAAATTAAATATCTTTGATTCATATTCTTTTTTTTGTCAAAAATGAAAAAAAAAATATTATCAAGAATCATAAAAATAAATTAGTTGGAACAATCAACTTGCAAGGTGTTACGACTGTGTAAGAAGTAACAATAATATGTGATGCCCTAGAATGAGTGGGAAATCGGCAATAAAGTACTGCATGATATTATTGTACCAATGTATCTGATGTCTGAAAATTTAAATACTCTAATACTCTGAGTTTTCTAATCAACAGTATTTTCTTTTTATTTTCTCCATTTCCAATCCCAAAGAGCTACAGTGCTTGCAAAGCTTTATGACGGCAGAGTGGTCTGTGTCATGTAAAACGGTCCCTGACTTTTGTAATGCAAGAAGTAATGTGGGATTTGTCACACAAGTGCTTGAGAAAGACCAACTCACAAGAACAAGAAAATAAAATCATTCTAGAGGCCTCCAGTGTGATTACTTTTTTTCCCCAGAAATCTGAAGGTACATCAATTGTATGGACATAATTAGAATTATCTGTCTTAAGACTTCAGAAAATACCATTGCATTTCTGTGCATGCTTTTATCACAGAATATTGTTCCAAGTATTGGCAAGTTCTTTCCTTAAAACCGAACCAGGTTTTGCATTACCTGGCTTCCTTCCAATAATTTTACCTAATTTTGTTGGTGGGTGCTCGATGCAAACTTTGCTTTACATATAGATGGCTTGAGGCATTATTGTCCTTTATCTTCTTATTGTGTATCCCTTGGATGTTACCATCTCGTCTTCCTTCCCTTCACTGGGGAGAGTGGAAAAAATCACACAAGACCCTTCTGCCTACTGCCAGACAAAACCAGCCGTGTCTGTTACTGTGAGTCCCCCTTGTTGCCAATTTAATTGGAACTACTTGACTTTTTCACTGTAGAAAATGTACTGGTGGAGATTTTGGGGGAGAGAAGTGCTGGCAGACAGGCATTAATTAACTAACTGCTGCACTGCTAATGCTTTCATGGCAGGACCAGGATTTTGATTATCTCTCTGTCCTTTCTTTGCGCATATATCTGCAAAAGTATATTCTGCCTAGATCATGAAATATGAATATTTTAAGATGCTTCTGATGAAACTGTCTAGAGGGAGTGACATTGGCCAGCTGGCACAATCACTAAAACTGGAATTATAAGCTACCTGTTTCCAGTTTCATGCTGAATCCCTCAGTAAAGATAGTGATATTACTGTTAATATAATGCAGTAGGTCAAACTCTTTCAAAACAATTAACTACTTTGTTGAGGTCTTGATGTGTTATGGTGAGGTCTCCTACCTTCAGGTAACTGCTCAGCCTTCCCAAGGGAGCTGGCATCTGGACATGCACTGCAGACCCCTGAAAACTGACTGAGTAAAGAAATGACATGTTTGTGTAACATCTAATCTGATGTGTAAGTTGTAGACATCCGGCTCATATCAACCCATCTAATTTAGTCTGTAAACCAGCTACTGACCTCAAAGTGTTCAAAGTTAATTATTGTCTGTAATTATTTTATCACTAGTTTAAAAATAATGAATGTACAGTGCTTAGAAACAATCAACTATGTAACACTGAGCTTTATTACTTTCATTTTCCAGCATATAAGGAATTATTTGGCTTTTTCTTAGGCTGAATTATGCTGTACCATAAAGAACTGTAACAGTACTAATTTGCTTGAAATGTGGTTGAATTTATTGCAGGCAGCACAAGCTTACATGCAGGTTTTTTTTCCTGTCTGATTTCACGAACAGAAAATAAAATAAAAATTAATTTTTCCCTCTGATCTTGCAGTCTCTACCTCCCCAACCAATATGAGTATGTTCAGAAGACACATCGGTAATACAACTTTAAAGTATTTTTTTTTCTTTAAAACACTATACCAAAAATGTGAGGCTGTGTGTATGCCTTTCAGGGTTTTTTGTTTATTATCTTTAACTATAACTGAAACTAAAAAAGCCTTTTTGAGGGGTGTCTTATGAAGAAAGAATGTTAATGAAAGCCAGCGTCCTCAGTGTCTGTCTGAGCTGTCTGTGACAGCTACTGTTGTTTAACCATCTAACCTACTTCCCCTTCTCACTGTAGATATTAACCTTATAAGTCCACAGTCTTTAGAAGTTAATGGCCTGTTATACAAGCCTACTCATGGTGATGGGATATTAAGTTATTAAATGTATTTTGCTATATAACTAAACCTCTAGTTGTTCTCATAAATAATCGCTTAATTTGTTAGTTTAAATTGAGTGCATCTATTTTTCTGCCTCTGTAGTCCTTGTTATGTTAGGAGCGGTATTAAAATGTGAGTCTGGTAAACATCATCATAAATCTCTTGCCTACCCTGAGACAGTAAAAGAAGTGCTGCTTATCAGGTTTTTTTCCCTTGAAAATAGAAATTTCAAAATTAAGCGATTAAGGAAGACAAATTCAGTGTCAGTATGTTCTGCCAAGATCCTTACATGTCCCTGACAAGCCTCGCTGAATTTCGTTTTCATTTTGAAATTTTAGAAGAGTTAAATTTGAATTGAAGCTAATGTTACTGACAAGAGGAAAATAGAAGCAATTGCTTTGCACTAAACAAGTTTGAATGGTTGTTAATGTGAATGACTTTCAGGCAGCAAATGTCAGAGAACAGTAGATTACTTTCTTTACCTCAGGCATTTTAAACCATCTCCTGTGGTAGGCCTGACATAATTTTTTTTTTCTTTCTCTTGAACATGGGAAGCAAAGTAATTGGAGTCTGGTAATTTCAGCCCATGGCTGATGAAGATAAATCATAACGAGCTACTGGAATGCACACTGACAGTCCACATAGGGCTACAAGAATGTGAACTCTCTCTAATGCAATATTCAAATTTTTATTCCTTCCGATTCACATTCTAGAAGGTACCTGAAATTGTTAATTATGAGGCCAACCTCCATTTGTTATTCTGCAGAAATTTTGTACCAGAAACCAATTGCTTCCAAACAATTTCACTTGCTCCAGGACTTGGGCACCCAAGCACCACAGCTGTTGCTTGCTGTGCTGGGGCAGGTGCAGAGGATCCTCTCATTTGTCTGTGGGGAATTAGAAGCTCATTGTGCAGCTTTCCAGTGGAGCTGCTCTCCATCTGAAATGGAATTGCTCCTTATGGCAAGTGGTCATAGTTGCATCTCAGCATTTGTTTCCATTAAGGTGTGGCTGACTGGCTGCAGAAACTCATCCCACATGGTGCAGCTAACAAACAGCCCTGCTGCTTCACCAGGTTTCATCTGGATTAACCTGGTCACTTGGGGTTAATGCTTGTCCCAAGGGAAGAAATGCAAAACTGACCTTGGGACAGGAAAGTAATGATGCAGTTTTAGGTTGGGTTATACTTTGAGGGATTTTCACACATTGTGACTTGGTGCCTTTTCAACCCTTCCTAGCTGTCAATCTGCTCCTATCCTTGGTCCTCATGACTAATCTGGGCAGTCTTCAGTAACAGGACCATCCGCCCATATGTGATGGTTCTAGCTCTAACTTTGTCTGGGAAGGAAAAGTAGATACACCCCAAATATTTTATCATAGAAACTCTCCTTCATGTCATTTCAGCAGTGCCACATCACTGGTTGAGGAAAGGCGTAGGGGGACCTGTGGGAATGTAATTTTTTTCTTTGGCTACTCCGTCTCTTGTCCTTGACTGTCAGAAATGGTGTAGTTTGCATCCCACAGCAAATTACCCAGTAGGCAGATTGACTTATTTCTGTGGTCTCAATTGCACTCGTGGTAATGCCTGATGAAATTGTTTATGCAAATAGTGTATTAACTAGAAGACACAGTGTGGTATTGATCAAAGCTATTTTCTTGTTTTGATGCAATTCATCCGGTAGTTTCTGCTGAGGAGAAATATTGGGAGCTTAAATATTTCATTTCGGTGGTTTCAAAAGGAAATGGCTCCTCTTCTTTGATTTTGACACAGTGTTTTGTTTTCAAATTGAGCTAAGCTGAATTGTAAAAAGAATAAAAGCTACCTGGCAACAATTATATTGAGACATCCAGAGAAAAAGTTCTACTCAGTTTTACTAAACTAAATTTTCCTTTTTCTATTTTTCCTTCCCATCTTTTTTCTTTTTCTTCTTTTTTCTTGTTATTTTTATTTTGAACTGAAAATACATTACAGCTCTGTATGCAAGCATTCCTAGAGGTCATACAAAGAATTGTTTCATTTACATTCCAGTACCTTGTTTTCCTCCCTTGTGTTTCACAGCCAGGGAACAGTTTACTGCCACTGAAAATTTTCAGGGGACCTGAAAATACAGAGGAGGAGAATAAGCACTTTTCTCTAGGGGAAGGCTTCTCCTCTCATTCAAGACCCAGTCCTCCGTGTTTCTGATTGAAGATGTCACCTGACACTTGCTATCAAAAGCCCTACATAGATCAAATGCAGATATTTGTATGAATAAGGGCTTTTTGGATTTTTTTTTTTTTTTGAAAGGAAACGGAGAAATCACCTATGGTGTTTCAAAAAAAATCTAATGGAATCCTACACAAGTCTGTTGGCTTCCACCTCAGGTTCCACATTTTGCTTGTGCCTAAATGATTTTGCCATGAGCTCTATGAGGTTTATTCTCCTGGGAAACCTTGCCAATGCAGAACCGCTCTTCCAGTTAGTGTGTTCCTCTCCAATACCTCTTTTTTATGGCTGGGAAGTTGAGATTTGGCCTTGAACTCTTGAGCTTGCCTGCGGAGACACACGATGTTTGCCTCTGCTGTGGCCGTGTGCTCCAGGGCACTGTTTGTACCTGTATGAAACTGAATTTTGGGGCTTGTGGTGGGAAAAGAAAGACCCTGGGGCAGCAGGAAGGGGACATTTCGGGGATTCTGTAGCTTAAAAGGTTTTCCAGCACCAGAGGCCCTGTATCCAGCATACAGACTGAGGCATTCAGCTTATGCATTTAAAATGCATTATGCATTATGTTACTCAACCAACTCATTTCCCTCATTGTTCTATGTTTGTAAACTTTACTGCAGTCCCAGACATTGCATCAGGCCAGCTCAGTGGAGATGCTCCATCAGTGGCTTCTGACCACCAAAGCACTCTTTAACTGGTAGTAAAAAGTTGGTGCTTCCACCAGAAGATCTAGTATCACTTTCTCCATGATAACTAACTAGTAGCTTCATCTGACCTCCTCTGAGTATTAATTAATTTCTCTGAAGTTTTACAGCTCTAAATTGTTGTGAAGGACTGTTGCCTGTTAAAAAGAAGCCATATTTTTAAGTGCTATTATTTTAACAGATGCAAAAATAGTCTTGTGAACCTAGAACAGTCGAAGCCCATTTTCAGAGTGGTAGTCATCAGAGACAAAATTTGTGCCATAAATCTCAAATCTGCTTTTGCCTAGTCATTGATTTCTTCAAAAATTGCCACTGCATCAAATTGAAAAAAGAAAAAAATCCTGTGTTTTTAAGCAGTATGTATCACATTATTGACTACTTCTTGAAGAATTCTAAAGGCCTATTAAAAAAGTTCTTTATAGTATGTTACTTTTAAAGCTTTATGTTATGTGAAGTTATGAAAGTTTGGGGAAATCTGCTTATTATCTAGAAAGACATACATTAATGCGAATTATAATGCCAGGCTCATCAGTCTGTATTGTTTGGTGCTTAGACGAACACTTTGGTGTTTAAGAGCAATAAAACAGTGAGCACAAAAACAAACAAAAACGGAAGAAGTTTGAAACAGTATTTAACAAACAAACCATCTGTCTCATGTCATTCAGTAAGTAATAGATCTACTTTTTTAATGGTTCTTACTAAGCTAAATAATTATAACACACCCCAATAAGCAATGAGGACACTACATAATTTTAAATAAAAATTCAAGTATAGTAGTATTTTAAATTGCTTCCTGCTATAATCATAAAACACATAATTATCTCGTAGGCATACGTGGAGAAGCAGGGTGAGTGAGAACTGTGAAAAATATTTTTTGCTTGCATTTCTTTACAAACTAGGACTTTCTAAAATATATCTTAGCAATTGTCAGCCTTCAAAAGACAGCTTTTATCATAAGAGCTACTGCTCATGCACATAAAAAAGGAAAATCAGAAGTTGATTAGATTATGATAATCTTTGTGTTTTTATTCTGTTTTTCCACAATGCAGAACCTGAGTAAGGGGGGTTGTGGAATATTTTTAAATTATTTTTGTGGTTTTGTTTGGTTTTGGGATTTTTGAGTACTCTGGTCTCTTCTGCTGTATAAATTTACCTGGTGATTGAAAATCTTGTGTTTGATCTCTCAATCTATTGCTATGGAAATGAAGGTTATTCCAGAAATTCTTGCTTTATGCATTTGTTGACTGATTCAGAAGGGAGAAAAAGTAAAAAAAAAAACAAACCCAAAACATACTTGCTAAAGGGAGGAGGGGGGGAAGACATTGTCAAAAGTGTTGGTTTAGGATGACTATTTTTAATTCTTAAAAAGTTCATTGCATTTGGATTCTACATTTGATTTTGAGTGCTCCATATAATACCAGTTCTAACTATTTTTAATTATATTCTTAACATGAGCTGATAGAGAAATTTCAGCATTAATTGTGGATCCCTTTGTGACTTTTAATACATGATTAACTACTTTGCTAGTGCTTTTGACTGTTATTCAGCATTTGAGTCAGCAGAAACATTAATGGCTTGTAATGATGTTTGGCTTTTAAAATAACTAACTAGAACTAGTCCTGTTATAAAATGTCATATGTTAGACAGGGCTTCAGTTAAACTTCAGCACTTAATGATGCCTATTTCTCCCTCATTGTTTGACTAGAATAGGAAATATGAATGAACTAATTCAGTGATAGGAATAGAATTCAAATCTTAGCAGTCCAGCCCAGGTGAAAGCTAACGGAAATGGAGACATTTCCAGCACTTTGTATAACTGTAGTAAAGAATTGCAGGAGAAAATAATTGTAAAAAAGCTTGGGAATTATGGAGGAAATATGTGTTTCACAAATATGAAGTACACAGCACTCGTGTCAAAAATGTTGCATCTTCAAAAGAGAACTCAGGAGAGAGGTGAAAGCATGGTGAATTTGGCTGTACTTGGCTGTCTATTTTTTGGGGTTTTTTCCTGGTGGGAAGGAATGTTGTAGGAGGGAAAAAGGGCTTTGAATAGAAAACACAGACCATGGACAGTGTACACAGGCAAACTATTGCAAGACTTGCAATTAACTCCAGATAAAACAGCAAATTTGTCAAATAAAATAGGATACTGTGAGTGGACCAAAACTTGCAGAGAATTAAGCTCTGATGGTGAGTGCTAGGAAAAAACTAAGGTAGTTGAACTGCAGAGAAAGACAGGCAGGCTCTCAAATAGTTGCTGATCATTTCTTCAGGCCATGTCCACAGCCAGGAATTTCTGGGATAATCTGTATATTGTGGGAAGCTGCTCTTGGGGTGATACCCTCACGCGATGTATGTTAGAACTAACTTCTAAAGAGAGAAATAAATCCTTAGCAGCTACCTTCACTGGGATATTAGTATTGTGTGGAAGACCTCTGGGCGGTGATTTTTTGGATGCACATATTCCTGAGCCAGCACCTGTTCCCAAGCTGACTTCATTCAGTAAGATGTTTCATTCCTAGCCACTGACTGTCTTGGGCTGTTTGTGAGGTCTCTTTCCCTCCCTGTTCTTTTGTCCTTGTGTATCCTGCTTGCTATCCAGACAGGGAATTGCTGTGGATAAAGGGTCAAAAGAGAAGAGAACCTGATTTGCTCTGCTCACAAGAGATGTTCTGTGTAAATAAAGAGAGATAATGGAAAACTACCTTCTGTCCTGAAAAGTTAGTGTGAATGACGTGTGGGTGGAGGCACAGCCAGTATTTGAAGGAGAATTTTGTGACAGTGACTTATCTTTTTCTTGAGTAATAAGGCTGGGTTATCATATGGAATGCTGAGGCTGCCTCAGATTATTTTTTATTCTTTCATTTTAATCTTTCATTTTCCTCCTTTATTTCATTTGGGGTTTTGGAGGGGTGGAGTCCTTCTTTATTTTCTTTTTCTATTTTTTTTCTTTCCTTTATATTTCCTTTCCTATATATTTTTTTTTAAATTGAGTAGGACTGGAATATAGCCCTTCTGTAAACTACTGTTACTAAGTCTTAGAGAAATGCTATTTTGACTATGCTGTTGCTTCTTTCCAAACCTGAATGTATTGGGTTTCAGAGCATTATCCTAAATGTCTGCCCTGAGGAATAATATGTACGTAGGGAACTTGCAAGGTCAGAGATGATACAGTGTAGAAATCTACTGCTTTTTTTCAGAAATCTCAAGTATGTATTTCCTGCTTCTTTCCTTATTCAGTGAAGATACATAAAGGCTAAATGTAGAAGAAATTGAGCTCCAAGCAACTTTCTAACATAAAAACACAAGACTTATAATAGAATTGGCAAGTGGATGTTATCTTTCATCCATAGATCACAATCTACAATAGGTACTTTGGGGATTGCAGCCGTGCCTGGCTGGACAGGGGAATTTGGAATCCTTTGCCTTTTCTCTTTCTGAAAAAAGTCCTCATAGGTTTGATTGCTTTTGACCAAAGGATATGTATGAAAACTTTTCCTCATTTGGAGGGAAAAAAGGGCACATGAAGGTTAGGGACTTAATTAGTAGCATTTGGATGGGGCTGGGGTGGGGGGAAGGAAGGAAATTAACTTCACTTGCTGCAAAATATGTATCAGCCAGGCATAGAATACACTTTCTTTTCCTAGTCCTGCCACAAACATTTGGCACACTGTATATTTTATATACATATGAACAACATATTTGATGTAAAAGCAGCAAGCAGCATTCTTCACATCATTTAAGACCAGAGCGCCACTACTGAAATTGTTTTATAGCCAACAGGCACCCCATATTGTTTGCAGAAGAGCAATTACTGTAACATATTTTTTTGGGGGGGAAAGGTGAGCTTGTGTCTTTCCTGTAGCTTAACATTTTTGGATCTGAGGTTCCCTTGTGGAACTGAGAGGTTTATTAATAAATAGTAGGTATCATATTTGGAAGGCTGTTGAGGAAAGGAAAGCTTGTGGTGAGCTTCTGGCTTCCAGTCATAATTTTTTGAAGTGCCTTTGTAATTTCTAAATAAGCATGTGCTGTTCCCTTAACTGATTATTCTGAAGTTTCCAGCTTCTCATTTTCCAACAGATTCCTGAGATGTAGATAATTGTTTGAATGGTCTGATATGTGTCCCCTCCATGGGTAGTTGCCTCTGAAATCCTTGACTTTCAGCAGGAAGAGAGCAACTTGCCTAAGATCAGCCAGGATCAAAGGCATGTCAGTTGCTCAGGGCTTTGTGTGCTTGTTCAACTGGAATTGGCTTGAGATCTTCCAGGGCTCATCCCTTTTCTGAGGGGAAGGGGAACCTGCATATTCAGCTAGTTTCTTGTAAAGCAGATGAAGTTTTATGAAACTGATTTGTGTTAGTAGCATATACGGGGACCAGTTATAACATGGCTAAAGAAATAACAATTTAAAGTTGTCAACACAGTCTATTTTCAATGTTTGTTGCTAAATTTCTTTGGAATTCTGCCCCTGCCAAAGGAGATTGGACTTCAAATCAAACCAATTGATACTCACTTTATATTGTTGCAAGCTACTGAAGAAATCAGCAGAAGAAAATTCGTTTCCTTTACCATACACTGCAGTTGCATCTTCAATAATTATTTTCTTGATATAGTGATCCAAACATTTATTGATAAGTCTGCAAAATGTTGATGGTGTCGTGTTCTTTGGGAGAAAATATTTCTAGGAATAGAATTTAAGGGGTCAGCCAGTGATTTAAATACCACCTTGGCTGGCAACATTATAAAAGTATTCTTTATTTTTAGAGACATTTCAGCCCATCAATAAACTACTGCGCAATATCAGATATGTTGGATGGAACATAAGTGCTGCAGTAAGTCTTGTACATTTAGTCCATAAAGCATACTATTGTGAAATTTTCTTGAGAAATCTTTTATATTTACATGCCATTATTCCTCTTAGATGGTGGTTTCGAAGGGTTTTTAAGCTTGGAAAGCATTCTACAAATGTAGGTAAATTTTGTTGGGGGATTGTGAGGGTGTGAAGGCTGAAGCAGTACAAATAGGACAGCTGGGGGGGGGAGGTAAAACTAGTGCTGCCTTCAGACCCTTGTGATAATTGTGCAAATTTCCACCCAACAGAACTGAAGCCGTTTCTGCATTGTCCTGGATGTAATTCTCTGTTCCGAGACTAAAATGAAGTCCTGTATTTCTGCTGTAGAATAGGCAAGCTCTGGTGGAGAGCTACAAGTTAACAGATGGGTCTTTCTCGTGAGCAAATAAAGGATCAGTTTTTCCACCGATGGTTTCTTCTTGTCGCGAAGGCTGGAGTGTTTTAAGGAGTCCATCACCTACTCTGGGAGCAGTGCTCCTGGAGTGGATATCTCCTGGTGCCTTTTTCAGGCAACTGAAGACTTCAGAGTTGAGCTGAACAATGAACTGTTAGTACATCCCTGCAGAGCAATTATTTACCAAAATGCTCAGTGAAACTGTATACAAAACTACTTTCTTGTTTTATTCTGAGGTCCTTATTCTGAGAGCAGTGTGATCTTCCTTACAAGCACATTTTCAACTGTTGTTGCACTGTTGCTGCTGCTTGATCTCAATTTGCTTAGAAGTTACTTTTCTTAAGGAAGATGCCAGAGCTGTGAAAACTTAAATCTAAATTGCAACATACAGAGTAAAAACTTCAGAGCTGAATATAAATTGGTTGAGTTATAATGAACAATTGCTCCTCACTAGTAATAAATGAAACTCCAAGGAATAACACTGAGCACACTCTAAGATAAGGTCTTACTGTTGTTTTCATCCTTAAAGTTCGACCTGAAAACACTGGGTTTTTTTTCCCTGTGTGTGGCATGGTCAGCTGGCCATCTGCTATTAGGAGAATCACGAAATGATTACAGGCTGGGACAGAGGACTTCTCAACCACATAATTGTGCCAGTACATGCTAAGGTTAACTTTTATCACCCATAATACTAAATAAAAGGATTACAGGGATCTCAACAGAGAATATTCTGCCTTTTGTATTGTCTTCAGAAGTAGCTGTGATTTATAAGTAAGAAGTAATTAAGGATTTATAAGATATGATCGGACACAGTTTCATGTGTCTGTACACCTGAGTGAAAATATATATTGTGCGTGCCGAGTGCAGCAGTAGGAAAGCTGTACAAACTGTGATAAGTAACAAGTAAACTGTGGGGGTTTTTTGCTTTGGATTGTTTTTTGGGTTTTTTTTCACTGAAATCTATAGTGTTTTCTGACTACTTAGAAGCTTATGCCTGGCATGTGTTATTGCTTAATTATATCCTGTTGTGTGATTTGCAATACAGGCAATCTGATCCTGGAAACAAGCGGTCTTTCAAAATTATAATGTGTTCTTCATCCTTATTAAGTCTTTGGATTTTGTTGGAATGTGAGTATGGGCTGCTTTCAGTCTCTTCAATTTCTCCTTGTAAAAATTAAAAAGTTGTTTTTTACTTTTAAATCTTGTCCTATTGATAGATCCTCGCGTCAGGTTGTCAGCTATTTCAAACCCTTAAAATCCCTGAACAAATTAAATTACAAATCTTTCTGTGACTGTTCATTTTCTGACAAGCTTCTCTTGTCTTTCCATCTGTAACTTTATTAAGGGTGATGGCCCTGTAACTCCTTGCTTCTGGCTCCCCCTCTGGCTCAGCAGTCAAACTTGTAGAGGTTCAAAAATGTGTAACAACTTTCTGTTTAACCTTTTGAGGAGACCTTGAAAAACCATGACATTAAGGCAGAATACATAAATAGTTTCTGTTTTAATTAAAAAAAAGAGAGAGAGAGAGAATGCCCAAAAACCCCCCATTAAAAATCCTCCAACAAAACTAAAAAGAAACCCATACCCAAAAAACCCTCTTGCTTGTCAATAGTTGTAATACCTTTAAATTTTAAATGGGATTTAAAGACCTCTTAGTAATTTATTTGGCTCTCATGGGCTACTTCTAAGGCTACGAAAAGTAAGGCTTGAGTGTGGTTTTAATTCTTGCTAATATTAGAGAAACTAGGCTAGCTGATATATTCCACAAGCTATTTTACTTCATGTTTCCTAATTATGAGCAGTTAGCTTGAGTGGGTGGTGTTTTTGACAACCTTCTGAAGAATATTGCAAAAAAGTCATTGCAAAGCCTCTGTTAGAATGTGATACAGACTACAGGGATATGACATCTCTTTTGTCTTGTTTGTTACTGAATATCTCAGCTGTCGCTAACTGATCCTGTTTTTCACGGTGCGGGCAACTTTGATGTGGTCTTTGTAATATAAAAAAATCGTACAGAATTTAATACAAAAGCTGTAGGATAGCTGAAAAAACCCTTAGTGACTCCAAAGCCCAAAGTGTCTGAACTGCTTTTAAAATATTTTTTCATGTTTGTCAGAATTTCTCTAGCATTGACTCTAATCAATCTAAAAATTCAGGTGGCATTATCATTACATCCTAGCCTTGCAAATAAAAATGTCTGTAACTATTCATTTGAGTAGTCCCAGCAGAATTGCAGCAATTTGTCTGAACTGTTTATATGCAAGGTTAAGACCAAAGAGGCTGAAGATGTTTCTAGTAATGTTGAAGGGAGTTTTTTGTGGACTGAGAAATAGATTCTGAAAGGGTAAACCTCCTTTTAGGATCCTGTCAGGGTTGTCTGAATGACAACCTGGATAAAGAAGAATAAAATATGGACATGCTTAACAAGGGAAATGAAGAAAGGGTAGATACTACTAGTTAGCTCCTAATCAGTTTTTCATGCTGCAGCATTAGCTTTTTGTTCTGTTCCTTGGCCACCCCTACATGCCAAACTGACAAGTTTATTCACGGTTCTGCTTTGCACATGAAATGATGACTGAAGTTACCTAAAATGGTGACTAACCAGTATCATCTTCCACCAGACCTGCATTTTGTGATGCTGCTTTGTTAAGTACACTAACAATCATTATTTTATGACAGGGGGCTGTATTTGAGAGATAGGACTGCCTGCTTCAGAGGATCAGGAGCAGCCCACAGGAATTTTCCCTTGCATTTCCCCCTGTGCTACTACTACCAGAGGACAGAACATGTCTACTGAGGTTTTCATGGGAAAAGGAGATGGGGGTGGTTTTCTGAGCTTGCCAGTATTTTCATAGTATTCGTTTAATTACATTTTCATGGTATTTCAATATTGTCTTTAACCATCTAAGGGATAAAATAAAGTTTTGAAATACAAAAGATGAGAAATACAATATTATGCCCAGCTTGTCAAAAGTGAACATGAGAGCATGCTTCCTTCTTTCCCCTCTGCCCCAAATTGCTTGTTGGTGCCTTAAATTGTTTTTTGAGCTGTTACTCTTAAATTGATTGAAGTAGCCCAGGTAAATTTGAAGTATCAATGATGTTACTGATAAGTAACACAATGTCAGGCTTTGCAGGGACTGTACTGAGTGTGGAGCTGGGAGGAAAACTCCCCTCTGGTCTGTTCAACCTGTCTAGAATCCATTCCACCATGCCCCTTGCCCTTTCCAGTGGTTATTTGGAAAAGCTGTGCTGCAGGGCTACTGCCAGGGACAAGGTGAAACCATGCCTCCCTGCTTCAGAGTGCCCTTGGCGTTTTCACAGTTACGGAGCCTGCTTCTCAGATCCAGCTGGTTAATAGGCTAATGATTCTGTGAAGTGAGAGTCAGGAGAATGAGAAAGCTGCTTCTGTTGTGGCAAGAGGGGAGGAAATGAGACCCAAGGGAAGGCTGGGCTTCCTGTGCTGGAGTCATGCCTGAGTTGGGTTACACGTCCTGTAGGTCAGGCTTAAGGTTCAGCAGGCTTGGTAGTTTCTGATCCAGTGGAGTTCAAAAACAAAATGAATTTTCTTGTGATGGACGTTGGATGATACATAAAGAAAAGAATTACAGTTTTCCAAATGTAAAACCTATGCTACCTTTTTAATATGTACAGTTGTTGCAGAGTATGCCATTTGGGTGAATTCAGATACCACTGGGCACAGAAAAATACATTATACAAAGGATTTTAACATAATGTTTTACATTGACTTTCCTGATTTGTCTGCTTAAAGAGATAAAAGAATAAGAGGGAAAGAAATATGGAGCTTAATGAATATTTAGGATATTTAACCTATTTTGTTGACTGATTGTTGAGAATATTCTCTGTCTTAATCAGAGATCTGTAATTTGAGCGCATCTTCCCTCCTGCACTTTGCTGTCTTGGAATACAGTTTATGGTCATACTTTGGACTTTGTAGTTGCAAACAGGTCCTCAGGGAGGAATTAGGCATAGTCTTTGTTCAAAAGTGTTGATGTTTTTCACTGTGATTACTGCAACTGCAAAAGATCTGAGACAGGGCAGGCTCTCCTTCTTCCCTTTCATTATCCCTTGCAAAATACAGCCTTTTCACAGCAGAAGCCTATGTCTTCCTATTTTGTTAAGTTTATAACATTTGGGGAGCAACTAAATAATTTGGTGATGTCTAGCATTCTTTCTTCTTCCTTCTTATATTGTAAATTACAGTTTTCTGCATGGCTGTGTATGGGTAACCTCAGCTAGTTCTGCATGGCAGCTCTGACCACCACACAGCCCCGCTTTGGCCAAAGCTTCCGTGGTCTGTTGCTGTTGGCCAGCAGAGATTTCTGATCTCCTTAGTCTCTGAAATGCCTATGTCTTGCCTCACTATCACACCCAGGGCTGGTGACTATGCTAGTCTTCAGTAAACTGAGTCTCAGGTTTACATTTTAAGTTATTTTATCAGTATCTTCTGACTCGGATTCTTCAGGGAAATCAGAAACCAAGACTGAAGTTACTTTAGGGAGAATGAGCTGTCACATACAGCCAGCCAGTGCAAAGCAGACCTTATGGCTGAGAGTAGTATTTGAGATATCCTGACCCCTATGTAGTACATAGAGCTGTCCTTCAAGGAAAAGATAGATATCTGTTCTCAGAAATCAGGGAGAAATGCTGCCAGCTTTTCAGCACAACCCCAATGCCCCTCTGCGGAATACAGGCACCTGCAAGTCATCTGTTTTGCCAAAGGGGTTGGACGCGCTCACTGAGTGAGCTGCAGAGCTGTATTCACCATGAATAAAGCTATTAGTTAAGCCAAAATTTTGTACCAAAAAAAAAAAAAAAAATAGAGCAATGAACTTACTGGGAGAGAAGAACAAGGGTATGGCTGGATCCAAGGCACAGTATGTGCCTCTACTGACCACAACATATTTCAGGGTAACTTAAACATTCCCAAACCTTCAGGCTCCCTTGGAAGTATCGACTGTTAGGTAGAGGGAAGTTCTTAACCTTCAGAGTAAAGGTAACTATAACATGCTAAAATGAATGCTAAAGTGTGATTAAGTACTATACATACTTAAATGGAATTCAGGGATTTATTTCCAACTTCCTAATGTTGTATCTGCCTGGCACACATGCAAGTCATAGCATCAAATCTTGCTGAAATGTGTGCAAACCTGGACAAGTTCTAAACTAACCATCTTAAGTTACTGGTAGGATTATTGCTAAGGGAGCAGAGAGCACTGCAAAAGCTGAAATACCTACCTTGGCACCTGAACAAGCTCAGAGAGCCCCTGCCTGCTCTGAGATCAATGCTGCCTCATCTCTGGTCCTACACAGGTTCCTGTGCTGTATTCCTGACATAAAAGCAGTATGTAGCCGAGCAGCATCACATGGTTTGCTTTGGCCTGGATGTTGTCTGAGCTTTCAAATAAAAATGAATTCTCTTCAATGCTTTATATGAAAACTAATTAGATAACCTGTGGCCCTGAAAGAAATTTCACAATCTTTATCTTTCATCTGCAACTTCAAATTCTGAAAGTGTCTCTTCTATAATACTCACCAATATTTTACTTTCCAATACCAGTATTATCTTGGTATTTATTGATGGTTTTATTTTTTTTTCATATTTATTATTTGGCCATTGAATCTTGTAATTGACTGTTCTTAATATAGTGATTTTAATGTTAGAACAGGTATTTTTAAATATCATCAATACCTTTCATCAATTTAATCTGAAATGGGGAGTTGATGAGGGAAATGAAAATTGTGAATATATGATAAATCAGAAATAATTTAGAACTGAGAGTCTGAAAACCAAATCTTTCAGTGGCCTTCTGGTGTGTTTGCTCATTTGTATGCAAGAGTTAAAATTCAGTTTATATGGAAGGAATGTAGAAGCTATGTCTCAAAAGTTAACAATGGTGCTGACCTAAAGTAAATTATTTGCTAATTATAACAAACCAGGGAGAATGTTTCCACTGTGCCCCTGTGGTGTATGGTTTTTGAGGCTGTTCATTTGTATTGGAAAAATATTCATGTATTTGAAGCAATTGTCCATTGTGTGTAGAGTTTGCAAACAAGATATGAAACTAGTTTCACTGCTCAAGAAAGAATATTAAAGTATTAATTCTACAACTTGTCACTGCCCCAGTACACATTTGCAAATGGAGCAGTAAAGAAACACTCATTTTCTGAGAGTTTGCCCATATGTAGCAAGCCCAAACTAACAGATTAAATGGAACAGAATTAGAGCCAATACTAATTTGCGCTCTGGCTCACTTACCATATAATTTTTTCCTGAAATGTATTCCTATTTTCAAAATGGTTTGAGTATCAAAATGCTTTGGAATATTTGCTAATATGCTGTGAATTTCCATGGTGAAGAACATTCACTAATGTTTATTCCAAGTAGTTATACCCTTTTTTTTTCTTTTTAACTCATTTGCCTTCAGTGTTAGGAAATTTAAAAATTATCTCTTTTCTGTTGCAGAAAATCATCCATTTTCCCCTGAAATAGCAAAAGTCTCATCTCTGATAGACCCAGTACACATCTGAAGGGAAAAAAATTGGTCCTTGCTGTAAATAAGTTAGGAGAAAAAGTTGAAAGAGGAAACTGACAGAAACAAAGCTCAAGGAAACATGGGGCATTATTGGCTTAGCCACTTCACATTAATGGGTTTGTTTTGTTGTTTTGGTTTTTTGGGTTTGTTTTTTTTTTTGAGGCACTGTTATCAGGAGAGATTTTAGATAAGGGATAAGGAGGAAAGGAAACTGGCCCAGACTCAGCAGAAGAAAGCATCCAGAACTTGGGTAGCACTATTAGCTGCTTCACAGCTGTGGCCCCATCAGAGATGGAGGAGATACATGAAAGGCAGTGCCTAACAACCTTGAAATAAATAACCATTTATTCAAGCAAGAGTGGGATGAAGTCTTTTTGTTAGCTTGAAGGAAGCTCCTTTTAAAAATTTCCTTTCTGCTTCTGACCACACTTTGTTAATCCAAATGTTGAGGAAGAAAGCTCTCTACATTCTGCTTTATGTTCACCTAAAAATATAATGTGTGCCGTGGAAGTTCACTTTACTGGGAACTGCAAGGCACGTTTTTGTAAATGTAACATTTATATACTCTTCTAGACATTGATATTCATAACTCTGGCTGCATTTTGTGCTTTGTTTTGCTTGCATGGATAACAGTTGTGATGGATTTGTTCACCCTAGATGATATTTATTCCTTTTACTTCATTACACATAATCCACCTGTGCTAGATCTTAAGGTCTGTGTACACTTTATACTCTACTAGAGAGCTTATCAGCTTCTCTGCAGGCAGCTCAATTTGAATTTTAAAACTGAAAATGAATGAATTTGTGCTGCTTCTTCAGCTTCTCACAGAGATACCCTTGCACCTTCCTAGTGGTGTGATAACTGGGGGATATCAAGCTTGCAGGCTGTTGTTGATTTTGACTGAAGGGTTTATGATTTCATTCTGATCAGAAGCTACTTCTGCTATTATTATTTCTGCACTTCTCCACCTCTTTCCCCTTATAAGAATGTCTGAGATTTGTTGGCTAGGATAAAGACATCAGGGAGAACAAGAGCAATTGGTACTTTTTATTTTACACAGACTCAAAGTCCAGGCCCAAGTGTACAAATCATGTAAATGTTTCAACTTTGTCATCCTGTAAGTAAAATTGTTGACTCACACATGGATTTCAAGGCAGGTAGGTGTTTAAGAAGTTGTTGAATATCATTGAAATTCTTACTGATACCTGAGTTACTGCACCTTCTTTACAATGCATGCCTAAAGTCTTGGTAACATCAGATTTTATAAATTGAGTCTGTTTCAATTTATGAATGCATTAATTTCTTTTAACTTGTCAATGTACCACAATCACTCAAGCTAATAATCATCAAAACATAGAATAGTTAATGTGGGAAGGGACCTTAAAGATCACCTGCCACGGGCTGGGACACCTTCCACTAGATCAGGTTGCTTGGGGCCCCATCCAACCTGGCCTTGAGCACGACCAGGGATGGAACACGCACAGCTTGTCTGGGTGACCTGTGCTAGTGCCTCACCATCCTCACAAGAAATTTCTTCCTGGCGTCTAATCTAAACCCACCCTCTTTCAGTTTAAGGTTGTTATACCTTGTCCTGTCACTAATCTCCACCCAGCCTGTATTTGTGCTTGGAATTGTCCCAATCCAAGTGCAGGACCCTGCACTTGGCCATACTGAACTTCATGAAGTTCACACAGCCCACCTCTCAAGCCTGTGGATCCCTTCCCTCCAGTATGCTGTCTACATCACTCAGATTGCTGTTGGCAGCAAAATTTTTGAGAGAGTGCTCAATCCCACTGTTCAATGTCTCCAACAAAGATGTTAAACCACCCTGGTCCCAACACCAACCCCTGAGGAATGCCACCAGTCACTGGGGTCTACTTGGATATTGAACCCTTGACCCCAACTCTTTGTGTACAACTGTCCAGCCAATCCCTTATCCACCAAGTGGTTCACACATCTGATTTGGACACAAGGGTGTCATGTCAGACAATGACAAATTGATTGATGCCTAAGGGCCCTTATAACCCAGCCAATTCTGTGATATGATTATGTGGTACATCAGGTTGCTCAGAGCTCTGTCCAACCTGAACTTTAAGAATTCCACAGCTGGGGCCTCTACAGTTTCTCTGGGGAACTTGTATCAGTGTCCCACAATGTATCAAAAGAAGTATATTCATGCTACTGCTCCTCATGTGGACGAGAGGATGCCTTTCTTCCTACAAAAATTGTGAGTCATGTAAAGCAGGAGGATGTTGAAGTAGAAAATTTTCTTTAGCCCCATCTTTTGATTCCCTTGTGATAAAAGAAACTTTTATCATCTCTATGAGTCACTTTATAAAACAATGGGTAGAGAGAAGCAGGGAGAATATATACAGTGAAAATGAAGTGTGTGTAGTTACCATCCTGTTCTTTTAATGAGGAATTGATGAAATACAGAGGTAGAGATAATTGCTTTTTCATTTAAGCAGAGGTGATTTTTATCTTCAAATATTCTGTCCAGTATGTTTTGTTGCTGCAAAATTCATGGCTTCGTATTACCAGTTTCTTCAAACAGCATACCCTGTATTTTGAAATATATTTTTGCTTTTATATTACCTATATTTATTTCTTAACACATCTTAAGCTCTATTAAATACAGATCTGACTATGACCTCAGGTATTTTTCATGACGTGTAACTTTACTGTGTTTTTATTGGAATTAATGGAATTAATGCTGCTTGTACTTGCCAGAAAGGCAGAAGAAAGGCATTTATTGACAATTATTAGAAATTCTAACACACCGCTTTTGTTTCTTGACTCCAGATTTTATCTATTATGGATGTAGCCTTGGGTTTTCCATCTAAATTTCATATATTTTCCTTCTTTTTCATTGTAGTGCTCAAATGAGGTCTCTTTCAGTGATTTAAAATGTCTTACAGTCATTTACACTTACATATGATACCAGTGATATTCTTCCTTTTTTTGGTATGTCACGATGAAAGTAAATACTATTAATGAAATGTTAACTCATTTGATGGTGCCCTTTTAAATTTAACTTCTTGAAAGTTTATGTATATTTCTTGTTATTTTAACACTGGCCCTAATAATGTGTTCAAAGATATGGTTGGATTTATTTATTTTCCTTCACATTTGAAACCCGTACCATTCTATTTGAGGTGTGAGTAACAGCTATCTTAAATGGGTTTTTCTTTTTCAGTACAGAAAATAAAAAGACAAAAAAACGTAGTATGGAGATCAGCTGGATTATGTTCATGTTAATATCTAAAAGAATCTATGCGTGTGGCATCTGTTTCGTCTTAGCTGGCTAGGGATTTGGAGCAATCTGCAGTAAATGAAGGAACTTCATTAGCCATTTGGTGCACCAGTACTGAGTTAAGTTATGGAATACCTTCTCTTCTGTACAGTGTAATTTTGTTGAGGAGATAAATTGCAGGGTGCATTTTGTCATGTTGTGTTTTCATGTTAGTTGATTGTAATTATTGTTCATGGGGTTACTGAAGTTAATTTCTATATGGGAGAGATATGTAATTTTCCTAGCTATATAATGCAAAACATGTTCAGCTGTCACTAATATATTTAAGTTTCATTAGAGTGAATTGTTTATCCTGATTAGACAGAATAGTAGCATGCCTGAAAGAAAAGTAGAGCAGTTACAGGATTTGCTTGTAGTTACGCACTCTGCATTTAAACGTGTCTATAAAAGGAAACACCCTCCAAAGTGAGTTAAATAAATTAAGTGGGCAGAATTGTGACTTTCCCAGCTGTCCACGGTGATGGTGTGACTTCATTGATACTTTCTTTTCCCTTCTCTTTTCATTTTGGCTACTGGCTGCTAGCTGCTTCCCATGCCTTACGTCACTAGGAAGAAAATGTATTAGGTCTCAGTTTCTGAGCCCTGTGACTTGCACTTTCGAATAAATCTGTAGAATTGGAGCAATAAATTGCACAGCTGTTTGTAAATAAATTGGATGTGGCACATAACTGCAGGTAAGATGTCTCAGAGGTTTTTTTCTAGACTGAAAAGAAATCTAAAATACCCGTGGCCTTCAAGAAAAATCAAAAGCATCTTTTTGGGAATACAATGCTTTTGAGAGAGTGAACTTAGAATCAGTAAACCCCAGTCAGGTAGGCCAGTGCTAGATGGCAGCTGCAGGCAGGTGTGTAGCATTTGCACAGGCACAACACTCAAGAATCCTGATTAGAGGTTATCTACCCTCTGCCCTGCTGCACAACACTCTGCTTATGCTTTGAAAGGGAAAGTCCAGGATGACTTCTGCTTTTCCCAATGCACTCGTGCTTATCCCCTGAAGAGACAGTATGTTTTCTTTTAGGAAAGCAAACATACCTAGATGGCAGTTATTTGAATATAAAGGGACTCATTTTGGAATATATATGGAAATCTGTCCAACATTAGACTTTTTTAGAAGCCTAGCGTTACCTAGATTTTATAGACTGCCTTGTGATGAGTCAGTTTTCTATTGAAAGAGATCTTTCTGCCTGGTGAGCGGAAAGCTAATAAAGGAAACGCTCTCTCTCTCTCTGTTTTCACTAAAAAGAGCTATATTTGTAGCATTCTGTTACAAGACCTTTGAAGGCTGCAGTTCACCTTCTCAAAGTGTAGCAGAGCTCTACAGTTTGTTGATATTTTCTGTAGAGAGGGAAAGCTCCACAGGCACTTCAAATGTTGCATTCTACACTTTCCTCTTAAACAGCAGGGAGAGGGAGGGGGTCAAATCTTACCATCTTTCTTATGACCTGTTGCTTAATATCCCTGTATCCTAGCTCTGTGTTATTTTAATAATAATATAGTTGGTTGGTTGGTTGGTTGGTGGAAGTCCAAGGTGAAAAGTTAAATAGCACCTTTAAAAAAAACCCCTGCCTTTTTTTCTCAAGAATGTTGAGGTAATGAATGGCAAGTTCACTCTGGTCAGAATAATTACAAATACTATTTGTACATATTCCTCATTCCTGAACTCATTATACTTGCACTGTATATATCAACAAGAGGCTTTTAAGGCATTTCACTGCACATTCTTGTTGTGTTGGCTCCCCATCTTGGAGTCCACCTCTAGACTTGTTTCTTCTGAATTAGTCATAAAGCAGTCTGGTGTCAAACATTAACTTCCAGGAAAACCACATTTATAGAGTGTAACCAACGAGTGAACATAAATATTAACCAGCATTCCTCTGTCTTCCTTTACCCATATCCAAAACCATGCAGTCATGATTTTGAAATCTACAGTTTAAGACTGTCAGATGTTAAAAATCTGCCACAAAATTCAGTTAGTTGCATACAAATTTCTTATGTATACACTATATAGGAGTTTTTAATCACAAAACAGTGTCTAAGGGATCACATTGTGTTTCCTGACAATTTTTTTTTTTTTTTTTGGTGTCTCAGTAACTGGAAGCTCTTCAACTGCAGCTTCCATGAGATGGAAATTGCTATGATCTATTATGGAGGTCACTGTTGGAAGAAGCTTTCTGAAGAAAACCAATGAATTTCAATGGTGATGCCTAATTAATTTGTTTTGGGCATTTAAATGCCTCTCCACCCTGTCCAGGCGCAGAGCACAATGCATTCCTAATCTACCAGAGTTTCCTATTGATCTCCGTTAGGTCAGATTTCCTTTCAAAGCACCGCCATTAGTGGTTCATATTTAGTTACCAAGGCAAGGAGTTACTCCTGTCATGCACATCTTGGATTTGGAAAACTGCCACAATTACAAACACTTACTTGTCTTCCAGTGCTTGGCAGAATGCCAGAATTAGAACTGCTTTTAATTATACAAAGGCTGCTGTAATTGCCTCACCCTTTACATGGCATATCCATTGTAGATTCTACTTTCAAGTATCATGGACTTTCTCCAAAGAGGAGGAGGTCTTACTCATAATTGTATTTCCTAATTTATCCATGCAGAGTAGCAATCTGTCCTTCCCTCTGAGCAAAGATTTAATGGAGAATGACTGACGTGAAAGTTCCCATTTTTGCAAGATTTCCTGGCTCTTCCAAAATATGCCACAAACTTTCTTAGGAATTTAAAGCTATGCTATATCTGTCCAGTGAAAACAGTATATTTTATGATGAATTTCCTCTGCTGTTTCATTATTTTTAGGACTGAATCCCCAAATATGTAGCTTGAGTGAGTAAGATTCTACTGAGATCTATTTCAGTGAAAAGTATAAATGGATTTATTTATGCAAGTTCGAAAGAAACTGATAAATGAAAGTTACTTTAACATCTATTCTTAAACACTGCTTCAACCCACAGTCCTGTGAATAACACAGACTTACGAATCTGTGAGATTATGTAAGAAGACAGATATTCATAAATACATTTTTATTTCTTAAGCATATATTCTCACACTTATGAATTTCTTCCATTCCCTTGCTTCTTGCAGTTTATTTTGACACTAAATTAAGAAAGTAACTTGTGGAATAATCCAGTCTGCACTTTCTTAAATGGTGATATTGGAAATTATCTTCCCACTGATCAGATTATACTCAGAGAAGTGTTCTAGGCTATGATGTGAAATGTTAGTTGGAAATGGATCCTTAGTTGCAATGAAAAACAGACAGACAAAAAATGTTCCTATCCTAAATATATTCTAGAAACATATTGTGTAAAATTAAGTTAAAAACTTCACTATGAAGAAAAATAAGTACTGAATTGTTGCAAATTCTTACAGTGCAGTTGGTGTCATGCTATATATTCAGGATTGGCATGACAATTTTCTGGATGTGGAGTTATCTGATGACGCTCAGTAAACCCTTACACGTAAAAAGATATGAAGATATGCTTCATTGGTTCCCTTAAATGGTGGCTTTTTTCCTCTTTTAGAGTGTGAACTTTATTAATATATTTGAGTAACTTGTCTTATATCAGAAAACATAAATACTGAAGGGAAGAGAGGTGTGGGCAAAAGAGGCGTAGGAGATTCTAAGAAAAATGCAGATTTTCCCTAACATTTCAGTCTTTTAATAAATATAATGAAATTTAATTTATGATTACTTTTGGTAGTATCTGTGCCCAAAATGCCCATAAATCTTGTCAGAACTAGATAATACTCAGTTTTATAAATGGAAACTGTTTCCTTAACAAGATTAAGAGTAAAACTGTGGAGGAACAGTTCTGTGGGATTTACTGTGTTTACCAAACTGACTGCCACTAAGCATTAGTTACAGAACTGTTTATTGCTTCCCCTGTTCTCAGTTGCCAGGAGTTTTAGTTGTCTTTTGCATGGGAAAAAAAGTCATACAGAAGACTTTGGAGATTTCTGGATGCAAGGACAAAGTGCTATTTGTTTGTTTGCATCAAAAATACAGAAGCCATATGATATCCCTAAGCTTTCAAGCAAGGGCTTGACTCTTCACAAGGAATTTCTGTCAAAGGAGTGGCTTTTTCTATTCCTATGAGAATCCCACTGGAGTGGTAAACATTTGGGAAAAATCACGTCTCAGCAGAGACTTGTTAAGGTCTCAAAGACTAACCCCACATAGATTCTGACTATATTAGAACATGACTGACCAGTACTGTTAGAGATTGAGAACATCTTTACTGCTTTTGTTCTGGACTGCTAAAAGTAGTTTCCATCTAGACGACAGATCAGAGTAGGACACAAGTGTGTGTCTCTGTGCTCTTCATAGTCTGGTAATTTCCTGGCATCACAGGGAGGGAGTGAAAAGAAACAAAGAAAGGTGAACTTGCAAAACTGGAAAATCCTTGGCAGAAAGTCTTTGTGAGAAAGAGAACAGAGCCAGTGGGTCAATTCCACAAAGTGTAGGTTGAATAGGAGCTGGAAAGCAGCAATACTGAGGAGACAAGGATTGAAGCTGGAAATAGCTGAGCAGAAGTCAAGAGTGCAGGGTCTACTAAGAGAAAAAGGGCTTCTAGAGCTGGGGCAGACAGCAAAGATGGGACTAGAAAGGGGAAGCTTGTGGGATGACTAGTGCCACAAAGACTGGCATATCTACCATAAGAGGAGAGACGGAGAGAACTGGCACTGTTAGTCTGGAGAAAAGGTTTAGAGGGAAATTATCCATATGTACAAATAACTTTTGGAAGCAGAACAGGCAGCGGGCACAACAGAAATATGTGAAATATGAGAAGAAACTTTACTGAGAAGGGTGTTGAACATTGGATAAGGTTGCCCAGGAGGACTCAGTGGAAATATTCAGTACCTGACTGTGCCCTCGGCAGCCTGCTGTAGTTGCTGACTCCACTTTAGCCAGAGAGGTTGGTCCAGACAATCTCCAAAGATGCCTTCTGACCTGAGGTGTGTGATTCTGTGAGTAGGACAGACTGGAATGCAAACACTGTGATGAGAAGCCTGGAGACAAAACAAAAGAGTCTATATGTGAGAAGTAATACTGGCAAGGGGAGTTAAGTAAGGGGAAAATTACATGTGGGTCACAGATGGCCTACAGGTAGATAAGAAAGCATCAGATTTCGAGAAAGCTGAGAAGTGAGCCTGAAATGTAGTCTGCATCTCACTATTTTTTAAGTGCCAGCATAAAGCTGCAGAACTGACAACAAAGTCATCCCTGCAAAATGATGTTCCTTGTCACTAGGTTGTCAATCCCTCCCTGTTGCCCCATTGCCTCAAAGCTGCAGTTGTCTCCACTGGGCACTTGAAAGCTCAAAAACTATTGATGATTCTGGTAGATATCGGCATAATAGCACAAAATGCTCAGTGAAGGAAAGTTTACACACAGGTGTCAAAATCAAGCTTTCATTAGTTAGGAAGTGCCAGATTTTGATTGCCAGTACAGTCTCTTATGTGTTCTTCTTTAGGGTGTGTGCTGATATAGTGTGCAATTGTCCCATTGGCAGTAATCTTTAGCTCATTCAGTGAAGAGGATGATTGTGCTCTTCATAAAGAATCAGGTGTTTTATAAAGGGGTTTCTTGGCAGTAACACCCTTACTGGATTTCCAGAAAGTTGAAACTCATTGTCAAACAAGGCAGAAGACTTCAGGAAGAGAAAGAAACCTTTTTTGCTGGAAGAAATTGAGCTTCACTCTCAAAAACCTGGATTCTCATGAAATTTTTGAGTGATTCTTGGTAGGTCTCATTAAACCAATTCTTTCACAAATGGCTATTGATAGAATTTAATCTGGGCCTCTGCACTGGAGTCCTGGGGAGCAGCCCACAGAACTGCCTATTTTTTCCAGCTACGACTGGATTCCGTGGTAATTCCACCCTGCAAAATATTTAGGAATAGTAGCACTGTTGTATTTGTGACAGGCAATGATATAAGAAGGTAGTGGTGTGGGGGAAAATGATATAATTTATTAGACCCAGTGGTACACCTGAAAAATAAGCAAGCAAACTTTAGGGTATATGGGCTCGTGCTGGGAATGAATGACTCTGTTTGCTGAACAGATGCTGGACTGTGTGTGCAGCTTGTCAGGCTGGGTAAGAGGCACAGCTCAGCCTGTGTGAGAGGTGAGGGAGGCCTCTGCTAGGGAAAAGGGAGTTTTTGACTAAGAAAATTAATAATTTTTGCTCTAGTCTGTTTAATAGACTATTGATACGGTTAGTTATGTGCCTGTGTTGTGGTTAAGTTTTGTCCCTGTGTGACTGGAAAATGTGAAAATAATGCATTTGGCATGTGGAGATAAATAATCAGCAATAAGAAGTTCAGCATCAAATTCAGCTTTTAATTACTAAGATGTCTAAGCAGAGAATGCAGTTCAATTCAAAGTTTGGTAACTTTGCCTGAAGTCATTTATGGTTTTATTGTTTTTAACAATATGAAATATTTCTATGGTGATTGATAATGAAAACTTGTCTGCTTTCACTTGATTTGCTTGTGTCTACTGTAAATGTATTTAACTAGATTCTTTGGCTCTACCCATGCCACACTGATTTTTTCCAAATTCTCTCCTGAATCTCCAGTTTTGGACTAGTTTTCTTTTTCCTCCTTTTGAATCATAGCTCAGACCATTGCCTTTTTCTCTTTCTCAGCTGCCTCTGAGCGCTCATAGCCCTTGGCAGAGTGCCCAGCAGTGCTTGTCCTCACCAAATATTATTCACATGCTTTTAAAGTGACACTTGATTGAGAAAAAGAGAAAACTAGTATCAAAACAAATGGCAAGGTCAATACAGGGATAGCTAGAACATTAGATCTTGAGCCCATAACTCTTTGTAATATATTTGTGATAGCTGATTAAATCCACTTAATTTTTCTATCCCTTGCTGGAAAAAGTCACAGCATGTGATTTCAATTTATTTATTTCTCTCTAGAGAAAGTTTGATGTTCTAGCAAGTTGTCTTTACATAAGGAAACTGAGCAATGGGGAGAGACAACTGTGGTCTAGGGCTTTGTTTTGCATGTTAGTTAAATATTTTTTAAGGTATTTGCTGACCTCTTTGTTAATTGCAACATTTGAGTTAACCATAAGTGATTCAAATAAAGCATACTTGATTTTCTGCTAATTTCTATAGAGACATCATTTGCATATATGAAGAAGCTTCCAAAGGTGTCTGAGGTGTGTATGGTGTATGCAGAAGGACAGTATTTGCATACTTAGGAATCTTAGCTGCTAAGCCCTCCCCAGGAGCTCCCTCCTCCTCCCAGACCCAAGACAACCCCCAAACCCCATAACACCCTGATGGGACCACTGGTAGCTTTTTGTTGACTTTTTTTTAAAGAGAACGTCCTCCATCCTGCCTTTTCTAGTCCTTTTCCTTTTCCTGGAGCAGGGTTGGATGTATGTTTCAAGTGACCCTTGGCTCCAGCCCCAGGTGTGCATTTCTGCCTGGAAAGCACAATGGTGAATCGCAGTTGCTTCCCAGGAGAAGTGGGGGCAGCTTGATAAATGCCAGATCTTCACTAGAAAAGAAAGAGGCACTGCATGCTTCTGCCTGTCTGTTTACAGTCCTGATCTAAGCAAAGTTCTGGATTTTATAGCCCGTTTCTGGGTACTAGGGACAATAAAATAAGTCACTGTGGTGTCTCTTCAGAGGGTTCAATAGATATAATTCATCAACCAGCAGATACGCAAAGTAGCTGCAAATTAGAGAGGAAATTTCTCTGAATTCATTTATTTGGATTTTGAATTGAATTGTTAGAAAAAACTACTTTTATTTTAAAAGGACATCTTAATTATTTCACTATTTCCATGTTAGGCAGAGATGCAATTTTGTAGGGTAGAGATGACCACACGTTGTACCATTCCCAGCATTTCCCAGGCTTCTGCGGCCAACCTGTGCGGCTGCTGTCCGCCACCACCACGTTGGGCTGGATGCATCGTTAGAGCTATTTGAACTTGGTCGCCAGCAGGGTTCAACTGTGAGGTCTGGATTAATGTTCTAGCAGCAGAGGAAGTTTTTAGGCAGCTTTTTAGGAAAGGTCAGCAGTTTTGAGCAATGCGGAGTATAACCAGCTGTGAAGGTCGAGAGATAAGATGGGGCTTGCTTTGTTGTACCAGGTTATAAATTGATTTCTATGAGATGACAGCTATCCTCTTCTATGAATTTTTATGTGTTCTTCTTACCTACTGTTAGTTTTAAAGATATACTGATATAAAGGGATGTTATTTCAAAAAGTTAAATTTTCACTAATGAAAGTTCAGGGTTTTTTTCTCCACGATAGAAAGAAGTGAGAGTATGTCCAGATGCATGAAAATATTGGCTGTTAAAATAGCCATTTAAATATGCAAATTATAAGAAGCTGCCTTAAATTTTGATCATTTTTTTTAACCTGGGGGCATCTTTTCTTGCAGTGCTGGGTTAGCAGTGCTGCTTTGTTTTGCATTTTGATGGCTCTGTATTTGCAACAGAAACTCAGAGAGGTAATCTTGGACACACTGAAATTTTCATCAAAGGTTTCAGAGTAGTTTAGGCTGCTGATCTCCAAAATATGCATGCACAGCACCATTGAATCCCATCCCTGTTATTAAAGCAATTTCCAAGAAAACCATGCTACATGTTCCGGTAAGTTGTTTTATTTCCCTTATCTCCCTTTTCCTAGATCCACTGTAGCTGGGCAGAACTTGCTAGCAACCAGGTGGCTGCAGCTGCAGGCAGAGTGGGAAGCTGGGTAAAATGTCTGCAAAGCTGGTTTGGTTGTGGATTTACCGTCTTCATTCCCACCTCTGGTCCAGTTACCATCCAAGGCTGAGAGTTTCTGTGGATTAATGAGAGGAAACTCATGTTCTTTCTCCCTCTTAAACTAAGGGAGACAGATCACAGTCTAATTTTCCTTTTTGCTACCCTCGTCATGCTTTTAGTACCACTGGGATTTCAGAGGGAGGCAGGACGGAGCTAATTTGGGCTGGGGAATGCATGTGTCAGTAAACTCCAGGAGGGCTAGGGGGATTAGCACTGAGGTGGGGAAGAGGTTCTCATCAGAGATAGCCTCCAAACACCCCCTCCACCACTAGAGCAAGAGTTATGCAACTTGTATGTCCTCTTATCCTTGAAGAACAGCAAAAGTCAATTCTGCCTTCAGTTCCGTGATGGTTTAAAACAACCTTAGCTGAATGTAGGTGCTTTAAGAAGCACTAGTGGAAACAGAGCAAGCTCAGTGCCTAGGCTGTGATGTGGTAGCATGGATTCCTTATCTTTAGATGTTCAGAAGCAGCATTCATTAACCTGAGAAACATTCGGGCGGCTTTCTTAGTAAATCAGGTTGTACTGTCACTCCCTCCACATCCTGACTCACCATATTCCTCCCCTCTCCTCTCGGTCTTCAGTCATTCTTGGTGCTGGCAAACAATGCCTCTGCCTCAAGTAGTAATATCCCCTGTTGGTCCCTTAGGCTGTTAGCCAGCATGGACAGGCTGGGGAGATGCCTGGCATTAACTGCCTTCTCGTCTTGTCGAGCTGCTGCAAAATCTGGGCTTTTATATAATGGTGTCATTTCCTTGTGGGACATGTAAATGGTACCTTAGTTCTGCCTGAGAGCCAGGTTAGCATTTGTGAAAGCTATTAAAAAGTTTGTAGATGTCAAGTAAATGTATATGATTAAATAAGTGATTCAACTAGTATAATTAGCAGATGGCAGGAACAATTACATATTCATATTTCAGGCCAACAACATTTGGTAGATATAATTGCCTTACAGGTGTTAACTGCCCTTTATTGTGAAATGAGGTGTCTCTAAACACTGAAGGTACTCAGCAAAGTGACTTGTGGTTATGAACTTACAAGGAGGTTAATGGCTCTCCATTTGCACGTGATGTTGGAAAGCTAAATTCAGCTCCTAAGTCTGATACCAAACCTGAGAAAGTGGAGGGAAAGAGATGAGCAGGTGTTACATAATCTGATTTGTGAAAAAAGTCACTGAGCAATACAATGGGTTTAAATTCACTTTGATGCTTGAGAAATGCAAAGTCCAAATAGGCGTTCAGGGAGTAAGAGACATCTGCTGGAATAACTACTTGGTTTTTTTGGTTTTTTTTTACTCCTTTTACTCCTCCTAATGTTTTCTTCCCCTTATGTAGAAGAGTAAATTGCATGTCATTTGGATTAGATTTTACTACAGATTGTAATGACTTGTGGCCAGAAGAGCAAAATGAATAAGTAGGTGGTAAGTTCATGCTCATTTTATAACTGCCTTTTTTTTAATAGAACCCAAAAGTGATTGTTCACTGTAAGTCTTATATAATAAGGTTGCCAAAGATGATAACTTGCATATATAAAATTTGCTGCTGGCCAGGCTTCGCGTACGAAGATCCAGGGGAGGCCTCTTTCCTCTCAGACCTCCCAGCCTGCGCACTGGATTTTTTAGGTGAGACACAGGGCGCGCAGATCTGAGCCCACCCTTTAATCCCGAGGTTCAATCTGCCGGGCCAAAGCGATTCTGGACAGTGGCAGCTGAGGTCCTCCTCAGGACGTAGGCAGATTGCCCCCTTGCAGGGCTAACGAGCACTGCCTGCCCGGGGAGCAGCCTGGCCAGGATCGAACCCGAGCCCTGGCAATTGCTATGCCATGTGCTTAACCACTACACCACCGGGGCTCCCATATATAAAATGCAGACACTGTAAATTGTAATTTTTGAAGGTTCTTTGTTTTATGCCTTACATTTAGCACTTGATTTAAACAAAAAGAGCTAAAAGAATTGATGGAAAATTAAATCATTTTCGTTGTTAGATAAATAGGACATTAATAAAATTTTACCATTTCCATAGATGCAGGGGATAAGGTATACAATAAAGATGAAAGACTGATCCTTAGTTTTCACCTTTCTTGATAATTAGTATTTACAACTATCAAAATCTTAGAACTGTTTCAATATTATTACTTCAGCATTGCATTATTTTGATTAAGGCTGTTCAGTAGGTAGCCTAGTTTATTCCTGTTTGGCATCACAGATTGCTATTTATTAAACAATTTAGGCAGCTTAAACAATTGCTTCCAAGACCACACTTAATATGTCCATATTGAAAGTCGTATTTATACACAGTGGGGGTTCCTGCATTGATGCTGGATATGGTTTTCAGCTGTGTTTGTCAGGGAACACAGCAATCGTCTTCTTCAGACATATGTTAGGGGAAAGTGAGCAGAAATGGTGTGGAAGAGCAGAAAGAAATGAGTCTTGATACTTCTCTCAGATATAAACTTAAATAAAACAGAAAACGTTCATGTCTGTAAGCACTGCTGGCTGACTGCTGAAGCACAGGTTACACACCTTTGAGCTGTGCCAAAGGCTGCTGTGGTGCTTAGAAGAGTTGGGAAGGCCTAGGTGCGGTGCAGCACTCCAGCAATGGAGCCTGCTACCTGTGCTAGGTGTGGCATGGGTCATGTCCACCTGTCTTGATAGGTGCTCAGACACCGAGACCTGAAGCACAAAGAAATATTCCTCATCATTAAAATGTTTATCTCTTTCGTAAGTTTTCCTGTAGTAAAAATGTCACACGCATTATTCTTGTTATGCAAAATCGCAGCAAATGGCAAAAGGTCAATGGTAGCTGTCAAGATTATCAGAGAGTAATTGTAGCAGTTTCATGGCATATCAAATGTGAAGGCTTTTATTTAATAATAGTTCAATGGAGTGGCTGGGAAGTAAATATCAAATGCAAAACAAATGCTATGTGAAAGGGAATGCAAAGGGTTTAATTTTTTTTTCACTTTGTTGGTTTGTTGCCCTTGCTCACTCAATCATTTTGAGTCCCTCTGTTGTCTCAGCAGATGCTTCATCTCCTCCATCTCTGATTTTGTATATCTGACAGTTTTGAAGTCTCTGCAAGTATGACTTGGTTATATCATAATATCTTTCTTTTATAATCTTCAAAAATTTTTTAAAAACTTTTATTCTGATGGAAGAGTATGGAAATGTACCACTCCAGCAGAAAGAAGTTCTAGACTGAGATGCTTTTATAATGTGACATACTTTGAAACTGAGTGTCTGTCCTGAGAATAGAGAATTAGATCTTCTTGGAGCAGTGTTGACAAATGCTGCTTGACTTACAGGTGTGCATTAGAGGTAAACAGGATTGTTGAGATTTTGCTTTTTTCTTACAGAAGTGTCATATAGGTGAAAATAGAACAATGCTGTGGTAGCAATCCCATATGTTTGAGGGAAAGGAAGGAATTGTGTGTTATGTACTGCAAAGCTTGGAAGTATAGGGCAATGTCAAATAGAAGGAAAGACTGAAGAAATCAATTTAAAACAAAATATATTAGGGACATTCCAAAGTCCAGGGAAAAAACCCCACGCTTTTCCTCTTTTTAAGTATGTTTTCTATTAGGAGGGTATGAAATTAAATATTTGGAGTGGTTTTTTTTTAAGTTATTCATTTATTATCACAAGTGATAAACTGAAAAGGCAGGTGGTTCAGTGTGCAGTAGGTACATAGTAGGTCTAACCACTTAAATCTTAGTTTAAACCATTTGGATTGTTGTGCATTTCAATGCTAGGTGACAGTTGTTTCCCTTAATTTTAATACTCAGTTGGTTTTGCTGAACCCATTTTAAGGGTTAGGAAGCTAATTTTGAGTTCTGTATATCCTGAACTGCAGCATTTTTCATATATGGACTGTAGTTTTCAGTTTTTTAAAAATTTTTTCAGGTAGGGATTTCTGGCAATTGAAAATAGCATTCACAGTTTCACTCGTTTGTGTTTATTGGGCTGGTGTGAGAAGACAGAGCTGGCTAGCAAAACATAAACTGTTAAGAAATACTATATCATGGTTTTAACCGCGATTTATTAATTCTGGCACGGCAAGGCAGTAATTAATTTTCTGTAAAAATGGATTTCTATGACTATGCTGTGCATTGTTGGTTTTAGAGCGCTTCTAACCTTGCTTGCATTTTTGGAAAAATCTATGATTGTTTTTACACTATTTTACAAAGTATTGTTTTGTTCTGCGTGTTTGGGGGGGGATAAAGTAATTCTGATATTTTCCTTATTTGCTGAGTTATCCTGTGTATAGCGCAGCTGAGAAGGAAGAAAACTGCAGAATATTGGTACACAAAACATGGGGTGATGTTGCAAGTGACACACAAAGTGTGCTTGAGGAGGCTGTGCAGGACATTTGATAATTGTGACAGGAGACAGATCTGTTAAATAGATGAAGGATACAGGTGGAAATACATACCTCAGCTAAATCTAAATGTGATAATTAATAAATGTGATAATAAGTGTTCAATATAATGATTATTTATAAGAATTATAAAAGCTGCTTTAAAGGTTAGTTGTTTATCAGTGTATCAACTAATGAAGCTCTAAGGTTAGGGGGTGGGGGGCAATACCGTACAAGGAATAATTTAAAATACTTGTTTACTGTGTTATGAATAGCCACAACCATAACTTATAGGATTTTCCCTGAGGTGTTTGGAAAGTTTTTAGTGTGCTGTTATTACACACTCTTGTGTATGTTGTATTGATTTTCCTGCACTCCAGCTCCTAGAGTAAAGTGGAAGAAGGTGAAAATTCAGGGAGTTTTTTGACTGCGTTAATCCAATTCAGATATGAGATTTCCTCTGCTAGAATTTTGTTTTATTCAAGGCTTAGTTACTTCAGCATCTTATGTCTTGACTCAAAAAAAATCAATTTAACAGCTTGTTCATTGATTTATAGTATTCAATTGCAAGACAGAAGAAAAATGGATGAGAAGGTAATCCCCTCCTTCACACAGCATAGGCCCAAGTCTGTCTGAACCTAAGATGTTTCCTCGCTGTTAATGTGACTTGGTTTGATGTGGAAGAGAGGTGGGAGAGGGGAATGGGAGGCTGGCAGCCCAATAGTAAATTTTGGTGGTGTTGTATCCCATCTGTTTTTGTCCATACAAAACCTGAGCTCTTCGGAAATGTCTTGTTTAGGTCAAAGCCCAGGAAAAACAGCAGGTAGTACAGGTCCTGGCACTGGTGTACAGAAGGTTAATCCTGACTTTTAAAATGCTTTTCTGATTTCAAGACTATAAACACATTTTCTGACACTTTTATGTTCAGAGTGAGTGGCCTAGTTTTGTATCTCTTTGATTGCCAGTAATAAAATGCAAAATATCTTGAGATTTTGCCTGGGTGCTGGAATCAAGTACGTGATGTTGCTGTATCTGAATTTGGAGTTGCTGATGACATTGTTAGATCAAATAAAGAGCAGGAAAATATTTTTCCAGGCTGTGGCAGGAGAATCCAATTCACTTGAGCCTTTAAAATAGAGTGGTTTGAAGGTCTAAGGGAGCCAGGTGGGAGGGAGGAAGAGGAGTGTCTGTAGAGAAAGCAAAGAGATGTCAGTTCATGAAGCCTGCTGGAGACCCTGGTGAGCTGTCAGATCTGTCAAGAGAGACTCTGAGGAGTTCTTGTTCTGTGACAGACAGACTCTGGTAAAATAGTTTCCTGAATGAAGACTTTTTTTTCTTTTATCCAGGTGACATATAAATGCTTGCTTTTCTCTTATTGCTTACTGCTTAAATTTTTCTTTGGACTTAATTTATGAAAAACTTTGGCTGTTTTTTAAGGGGTACCAGTGTCAACAAATAGGACAAGCCTGAAAGCACAGCACAAGTCTGAAAAGACACAGGCCTCATTCTTGTACCTAAATCCATGTCTGTAGAGGAGCATCTTGAAAGGACAGTGGAAAAGCAATCAACTTTCGTATAAATCGACAGAAGTAACACTAAAATTTATAATGCCTACATGTCTTTTAAACATCATTATATTGTTAATGCCAGAAAATAGTATTTTGGAAGGGGAGGAACAATCTGACATTGAGTTGCAAAAGGAGAAGGTTATCTGGTTTTATTTTAGTTGTGTTGATACTTGTTCAGGTGTTTGAATTGTTTGTTGAAAACACTAAAGAAAAACAAGTAAAACTGACAGTGCAACCCCAGTGGTGTGTTTTTCTGACCAGAAGCTGCAGGAGCATTTTAAATGGGCAAGGGGATTAGGTTTCAGAAAGGTGTCTTTATGTCTGGCCTCTGACTCTAATTCAAGTTCTCCTTGGGGAATCTTCAGTGACTTTCAGCAAGGCACTGGTCTTTAAGAAAAGATTGTATCATTGTCTTTTGCAGTCAAGCATGACTGCATTTCCTGAGGTGTTTATACAGGAGAAGGCATAACCCTCTTTCTCTGTGTTGGCATTCTTTTCCTGTTTTGTTTTCTCTGCAGCTGAAAATATGAAATAATTGTTATATTTTAATTCAGACTAATGTGTGTATACATAGTCTTTATTTTGAGTGATGAGCAAAGTGAATTAGTAAATATGTTTGCAGATAAAGTTTATTGCCCTTTAACCTATTGTATTTATCTCTAATTTTTTTACATCTTTTGATTACAAAATGCAATCAAAATTTTGAGCTGTGAAGAGAGAATCTGGAAGGGCAAGATAGCTCCTGTATAAATTTATGATGTTATGCTTGTTAGGATTTTGTACTTGCTTTGAGATTTAAATTTGAAGCTTCATTTTTACCTTTTTGCCTCCTCTGATACTTTAGAGATAGAGTAGATAGTATGGTTTACTGTCTGCACACCAATGTGAAAAAATACATGCATTTGGAAGAAGTAGTACAGAAACACAAAAAGAATTTTGGGGGATGTAGACCAGCAGTCACCAAAAGTTCTTTGTGTAATGGTGACAAAATGACAAAAAAGCAGGGTCAGCGCTAGGAGGAAAGATGTGATTTTGTGAGTATGATCAATATTGATAACTGAATGCACATCTGATGTCCATGCTTTCAACACACAGATGCAGATTTGGGAGCATTGGAGAAAAGTGCTACAAAGAGAGTCATAGCTTAGGTTGTAGTCTTAAAGAAGGTGGCCCAAGGATCTCAATCATATATGTCTATCAGAGAGAAGGAGGTAATTATACAGTGTTTGTATAGGGGAATAATACAACAAGTACAAAACACCTCTTTCCTCTAGAGGAGGTAAACTGTAAGAACCTCAAATGGTTTCATGCTGAGGTCAGGCTCATTTAAATTAGAAGTAAGGCACAATTATTTGTCTTTACCAGTGGAGCTATTAATCATTGGAACAAATTACTGAGAAAAGTGGTGGGAATAGACAATTGCCATAAATTATAACTCCCTGAGGAATTACCACAGGATTCAGTTATTGGTTTCACCAAAGAGGCATATTATGGAACCCAAATACATTAGCTGAAGGAAATTGAACCCAAGCAGTAGCACAAGCCACATAAGGCTGGGATATTATCAGCCATGCGATACCAAAGCAAAGTCATCATAGCTTTCATCATAATTGTCATCATAGCTACAGCTCCATCATTTGTTTTTACTTCATAACAGTATCATTAAAGTGATTTTTCATCCTCTTGTCTTTTTCCAAGGAACGTAAGGAAATGAAAGTTGTTGAATTTTCATACTCAGACGGAAATTAGGGTAACACAAATTTTAAAGCTTTACTTACTTTTGCAAAGAGTCAGTATCATTTTGCAGTCAATGTAATCTGGTATCTTTTGGCTCTATGAAATGTCCTTCTCAAATGCCAAATGCTGATTGTTATAATGAGGCTTATAAAACAGCAGGTTGACTAAAACTTTGTTTCCAACTTCTGTTAAAGACAAAGCTGATTTTTTTGTGCAATATGTAATTTAAATTAATTTCTTGTGCATCTATAGATAACCTCCTCTTCCAATATTTTATATTTAGTAGGATCTATTAATTGTGTTAAAAAGAATTAAAACAAATTCAGAGTATTTTAGATCCTTTCTAAGACAGCAGTTTTCCTAGCAAGCTCTTCAGTCATGGCTTGATCAAAAGAGCTAAGCAAGAATGAGGGTTCAGAGCCAGCAACAGCAAAGAAATTACCCAGACATATCAAATAAATTTCTTTGAGAATTTTTGTGTCTAGAAACAAAATATGTGAATTTAAATGGAGAGCAGCTTGAAAGAAAAAGCATTTGCCAAACTCCCCAGCAACTGAAGGAAACTTCATTTTATTCACACTGCTTAATTAGGCAGTAGTGTTTGTGTCCAAAAGAAGACAAGCAGCCTGTTGTCCTTTGGGTTGAATGCCTATTGGAACTGTTTCTTGACGGATACATTCCTCAGGAGCCAAGCTACAAGTAGAGCATGGATTACATCCTTTGCTTGGAAATTTCTATGGCTGTGGTGACTTTTTCTTTGAAACCATTCAGGAGTTGTGCTTGAAATTCTCTCTTTTCAGAGTATATGGCCTCCTTTCCTGCAGACTATGTGTCACTTGGATAAGCCAGTCCTGCAGCCGTGGCAGAAATACCCAATGGTAGATAGACCTCACTATTAAATAAACCAGTTCACCCTCTCAGTAAACTGCTTGAGTTAAATACGTAGCTGTGAAAGTCATATATTCCGTTGCTCTCTTCGTTCTCTGTACAAAGCCTTTGCTCAAAACCAACTAATACAGATTAGTCATTTTGTTGTAATGTTGAAAAAGCACTGCACCATCATGGTACGATAGCTGTGAGAAAAGACTGAAAGCACAAATTTCATTAATCATACTGGTGATTGCAAAGTGAGCACAGCTCACAAAATTATATTAGCCAGTTCTTTACATGATTCTAACACATCTGACTTTTTTCTATATGTTAAAACAGGCCTCTATGCCATGTACATTAATATAACCCTTGGCCTTTTCTATCTTACAATTTCATTTAGAAGTAAAGGCAATGTGCTTAGATGCATCACTGCACACTTAAGATGATTGACTTCTGTTCTGGGGTTAGTAAAATCTGACCCAAACCCTCTAAACAAATGAAACAGAACACCCATCAGCAGATTTCTAGTAGATATGTATGATAAGATAAGGATTATTAAACAGAGCAACCCCAACCCCAACATTTTGCTTGGATGCCTGCCACTTGGCAAATATCAGTAGTGATGTAAAATATGCAGATTAAAGTACAGTGAATTTCTCAGTTCTGTTGTCTAGTATAAAATCATAGAATCATTTAGGTTGAAAAAGACCTTTAAGATCCTTGAGTCCAGCTGTAAACCTAATACTGCCAAATCTACCATAAAAACTGCAGCCCAAAGTGCCACATGCATGTGGTTTGCAAAGAGGAGACCTGAATTCATCTGTTCAACTTTACTTTGCACATTTATCTTAAATACTGCAGTTTAATATTTTTAATAGGAAAAAGTGCTCTGGTATTCTGTGAAGTGCAAAATTTTATGTCAAACAAAGTGAAGCTTGGTGAAATTTGAGTGAAGAGCCTTGCCATCTAACAGAGGTCAGTGCCAGATACTGTGAAGCAAGATCAAAAAGAAAAATCTGATGCTTTCTTAGAGATTTGTGAAATTCTCTGCTTTTCACCAACTATTTGGAAATCAACTCAAGCCTTGAAGTCACATTTATGTCTTCTATGTATCTGCCATGACTATTGTCCTGAGAGGATGTAGAATTTACCTTGTTGGGAATATCCAGAAATAGACTGGACAAGTTCCTGAGCAATCTGATAAAACTGCTTTGAGGAGGAGATGGGGTTATATGACCTTCAGAGGTCCCCTCCAAGCTGAATTGTTCTATGCTGCCATGATTTAATCTGCCTTTGAGGTATCCAAGTCAAAAGCAACAAGTGAAGGGCTGCTGGGAAAGGCAAATATGCTTGGGGTTTTGTGCTGGTTGGTTTTTTGACTGTTAGCACGTCCTTGTTTCAGCTCAAGTTAATAGTAATATTGTAATTTTCCCTAAATATTAAAATAGCAAGTGAAATTTGGAAGGCAAGAGCCACCATAGCTTCAAGGTTCATATCAAGGAGAAGGTGGCTATAGAGAATATGGGCCAGTGGGAGAATAAGGCTCCCATCACAAGCTGGTGTTAATGGATATGGATATGAATAGAATTAGCTCAAAATGCAATGCAGAAGCTGTCAAGAATCAAGTCAATTTGGAATGTAAATTAAAAAGAAAACTCCACTGCTAGTCATAAAAGCCTTCAAACCAATTTCTGAAGAATTTTATTTTTAGGCATTCTACTGTAGATGCTTAATTCTGCAAATTATCCTGGTTGTTGATAAAGGTTATGAGCTAGTGGCTTGATCGTGGTGACAAGAGGGGAAGGTAGCAGATTGCATGTGTGCTCGTTATGTCGATCTCCAAAAGGTTAGCAGTAAGATGGGGTGCCAGGAAAAAAGAAAATAAATCCTGGTAGACACCCAGGGGAATTTTCAAGTCTTTCAGTAATAAGGTGAGAGAAAGAGATTGTTCTTCTATTTATTTTAAACGTTTATTAGACTCAGCAATAAATCTGGTTTAAGTGACATAATGCTGGTGTCCAGCAATTAGCCTGCACTTCCAAATTAATACCGCGTTCGCCTATCCAGCCTTGACTTGACTAATTGTCTGCCTTTCCTTCTTCACATTCTGTTGTGAGAGTATGATGAGAGTGATTCAGCATGTACAACACAGGCATAAAAAAATAATTTAATGCTCCACTTACTCAGCAGGCGTGATTGACACTCTCTTGGGTGACTGCTGCAGCAGAGCTGGTCGGGGTAGCACATTGGCACTTGCTTTGATGTAACAGTGAAGCCAAGGCAACTGTCCTAGTACAATATGTTTTTGAAAGTCAGAACGTGGTAAAATTATGGAATATGATTGACAGCTTGAACTAGATAGCTTTCTAGATGGGTATCTAGAAAAAGTAAACACATAATAAAGGGTGACATCTCCTGCAAGCAAAGAGCTTGTACTTTATATTTGCTTGTAGGTTTGCTTGGTTTGCATTTAGCAGCACCATTGGTTCTTCATAAAGTAAAATTGTTTGCTCATTAATTAATAAATTTTTATAAAAACAGAAAGGAGGGTAAGTTATTATCCACAGCATCTAGGATTGTTTTTTGTTCGCTGGGTTTGCCACTTTTTTCTGTTACCACTCATCCAGCTTTACTGTCAGCAGAAAATACTCTAGGATCATTTTTCATGAACATTTTTGTGTCTTGAGATCATGGAATAAACCAGAAGTGTTCAGATGAAGTTTGCAAAGAGAAAATTGTTTCTAAAATACATTACCTTCTTTTACTGTAGGTGAATTATTTTATGTTTTTCAAGTTTCTGCTTAGACAGGAAAGAATAGCTTGGCAGAACACTAGATGGCTGAAAGTGAAGCAGCAGGGCAATTTCTTGAGAGTATTTTGTGCAGCTAAATGGAAAAGTATTATTTGAATATCATGGTCTATTTTAGAAAAGACTTTCCTGACTTGCTAGTGCCTCTGTCAGCAAGGCCTTTTTGTTGCTTTTGTGTTCTTTTTGCAAGGACCTTCTTTCACAGTGGCTAAGAGGTGCTTGTGAGCTCACTTCTGCAGGGCCCTGCTTATGTTGAGGCAGCTCCAGGAACAAAAGGTTTTCAGGATTAGGTCCCATTTCCCAAAATAGCCTTGCAAACTTTTGCAGCCGCATGGTATGAGGAAAGAGAGTTGATACCATGTCAATTTTGCCCAGACAGAGCAAGACAATATGAAAAACAAATATTCCTTACTATCCTTTCCCTTTCTGAAAACAAAGTTTTGAAGAACTTTTCAAAAAAAAAGCTCCTTTCTGGAAATTACCATTTTTGGGCTGTACATTCTAAAGAAAATGTCATGACCATGCCATTAACAAATCATAGACAATGCTTTGCCTGCTGACACAAAAATCCAATTTTTTCTCACAGATACATCGTATCAAGGGACAGCTGAATTGAAATTGGAATGTTTAAAATGCACAGAAAGTTGTTCAAAATATCTGTAAAGAAATACCAAATTAAGGTATTAAGAAGATTGTTCATGCAGGTACAAGCATTAGATTGTGACAGTCACTTTGCAGTGGTGATTGACCAACAGATTGAGGAGTTTTCTTAGTCATGTTTAGTCGAATTTTGGCAGGTGACTGTGTGACTTGAATAAGAAAATTTCATTGAAATTCAAAAATGGTAAAATTGCATAGTTAACAAGTATCCATCTTAGAAAAGAATTTTCCCCTTGGCTCCCTACCAGCATTTTTAGAATTCTACATACCATTGAAAATGGTTTCTGATCTTATTGAAGATTTTAATGTTAGAGGAATTCTTCTTTGCTTCTATATTTCTTTTGTTAGAAGAAAACAAAATTGCTTATACTATCAGCTTGTGTTCTTAAATTTGTATGAGCCAATGAAGAAAATGAAGACAATTTGTTAAATAAATTTCCAGCTGCTTAAAGAAAACCTTTCTGTACGATAGAAGCTACAGGTTTGATCGTTCAGCATTTAAAAATAAATTACCTGGATTGTTTCACTGATGGGGCAAAATATATACTGCAGAGGCATTGTATGATGCAGTGTCACTTCTGGTTTTAAACCACTTAACAAAGCTGTGTTTCATCCAAGGTTTATCATATGCATTATATGAAGATATCTATTGCCATACAATATATACATTGTGTGATATGTAGTCTTGTGTTACTGATTTTGTGAAAGGGGCTAGAGCAAGGTGCAACACACAGTTGTTAGCGGGTTTTACCATACAACATAGGACGTGTTAGTTCACAGGCTGTGACCAAGGTAGAAATTCAAGGCTGCGTGGGTTGCAGGCAGTGGGATGGAGGTTGGGTGGTTTCAACCAAGGCCCCAAGGGCAGCAGGAACCAGATGGGGCAAAAGGGAAAAAGAAGAAAATTGTATTGAGACAATTTCAGTAGGCGTGTGGCAACAGAGAGGATGAATTTGATGGATGTTTTATCTGCACATGGTGAAGTGAACATATCTGCACAGATTTATCAGTGTACATGCACACACACATATGTGTGTGCAGGTTTTAGGTGGGAATCATAAGTACTGCCTGCAATTTTCAGCTCCTGGTTATCAGAGGTGAATGTGGCCTTTTTTCACAGTCGAAGTCTGCACTTAGTCTGCACTTTGTACTGTGCTTACTATTTATTTATTATAGACTGCACTCCACATTTTTTCATTTATTTCATGTGATGATATTTATGCTTCCTAACTTGCAGGACTGAAATTTTTATATTCATGAGAAAGGAACTGAAGCATTAATGATACCCATAGAAAATTCTTGTTTAGCTTATTCACACTACTCCAACTTAGTCATTTTGCTTAATAATCATTACATCCTAAGCTCCCAAATATATAGTTTGTAAACAAAACCATAAAAACATGTTTATGAATGTTTGTAATGAATATTAGAGAGAAATGAACAATATATCACCTAAGCAATAATGGTAATTTATGTTCAAATAAATGTTTGTAAATGCTTTCTTCGTAGCATTGAATAGTTAGGTTCACTGTTAAGGTGGGTAAAAAGTTTATCCATGTGTGTGTAAATACATGCTACATATTCTTTATAATTGTTATTGTTTTAGATTATATCTTGCATTCTGCTTTAACATAACCATAATCATAACATAACCATTAATATTTAAAGTCAAAGGTTCACTTTTTCCCTATCCCTAATAGTTTTGTAAATGACTTTGCAGAATTAAACTTCACAAGTCCTGAACAGGCTTCCTAGGCATTTTGTAATGCCAGGCTTCCCCTGTGTTTACTCTTGCAGTCTGATGCATCTTGACATGCTGATTTGTGTTTTACACCACTAGATAGGTTTTGTTCATTTGGAGGAATGAGACTAAAGAGATCGTGCCAGCTTTTCCTCTCCTTCCCTAGACCATATAGTTCCTTCTGATTTAAATTCAGATTTAAAAAAGAAAAACAAAAGTGGATTTTTGCAGCTAAGCTAAACTGGAGAAATCAATAGAATTTATTGTCAAGGGATGTCTAATCTCTCAAGCTAATACAAGACTTCTCAGCTATTGATTACATGCTAAGGATGCATAAACTGTTGATCATGTTGGAGGCAACAGAATAAGCATACTACCAAGAGAAAATGGGCAAATAATTGTCAGTGGTGCAGTTATATTTATCTGTGCACCTGTGATGCAGGGACAGCTATATTTTGCATCCAAAAAATATGTGCTAAAATATATTGAATATCCCCTCATTTCTCCTGGAAATAATGTAGTAGAGCTGATTATCTATGTAATAATTCCGACGTTTTCTTCAGCTCCCTGAGGTATGTGGTCAATAAGAAATTTGTAAGCTGGCTTAATAAATCAGTCACTAGATGAACTGGAAAGAGAAAAAACTCATAGATTTTCACACAAAACCATCATAACCTTTGTTTGCACTAAGAATCTGTAGTGCTAACACAGTATAAATACCATAGTTTCATTTATTCTGGGTTCATATTTCACATGACAAACAGATGGACATACAAATGCATAAGAAGTAATTCTTTTTGTGTTTGCATCAATATTTGTTTTGTATTCTGTATGTGTCACATCTGGGAAGGGAGATGCCCCCTATATTTTTATTGTGGGAATATATACCTGTTAATTTTTTCTTTCTTGTCAGACTGCAGAAAAGACTTCAAATTGTACTAATTCTGTCAGCTTCATTTAGCTTTTCTTCCTTTGATGTTCACTATTTCTTAATGCTTCTAGGTTTAAAAAGATTGAAGGCCTGAGTTTTCAAATGTGGCTGCCCAAAATCAGGCCTCTTAACCGCTGACATGAAACAAGATTAAAAATAAACCAAACCAACACTACAAAAAAAACTCCCAAACAAACAAACAAAACCAACCCAACCAAATAAAAACCATACCATCAAGTACCTCAGTTAGACTTTCCAGTTTGCATTTACCTACATGTCAGGTGTCCTGCTTTATGTAGATTCTGAGAATGAGGGAGTGCAGGTACTCCAACAGTGGAATAGTGTTTTGTTCCAATAGCAGAAGGACGTATTGATCCAGTTGGTAATATAATGTGGTGTGGTTTTGGCTTGGAATACACATCAAGTAGGTGGAAGAGAGTCCCTAACTGAAGATAAGTGATGAACTATCACTATGTAGTTGTTAAAGAATTGGGGCCAATGCTGATAGTTGATTTATGCCTTTACTTCAAAGCTGTCTTTAATTCTACTTAAAAATGGTCAAAAATCTGCCAGTTACAGACAAGAAGTTTGAATAGAATTGGCAGGAATTATTCTGTCATAAAGACAGACTGGTTTATGAAAATCAGGCTGAAATGTGTGGCATTTTTGGGATGTCTGAAGGATTTTCCTGTATTATCATCATATTGTTAAATAATGGAGTTATTGGGAGTTAATCTGAACTAAATTCCTTTGGATTTGCAGGTTAATAATCCTTGAAATGTAGGGGCTTCATCATAGATATTCTAGTACAGCTCACCTTATCCAGGGATTTTTGTTAACTTTGTTCATAACATAACTTAATTACAGTTTGCTCCTTTGACAACTGCACATCACCCTCAGAAGTGCAGAAGTGATCACAGTTGATGTGCATAATTCTTGCATAGACTGTGGCTGTCTCTTGAAAAGTTTAACTCTAGTTTGGTCCTTTTTGAGTCATACACTTCTGTATTCAGCTGTCCTAACCAAGTTTATAGTGTGAGGAACTTAGTATCTATATAAAAAACCTTTCTGCCTGATTCATGATTCACTAAGAGCAAAAGTAATAATTGAGAGTAATGCAGCTGAAATGAGCAAGCAAGAAACCTTTGTTTCTTGTTTTCTTACTGCACTTCTGACAGCTATGTCTATTTGGGTTGTGCTTCCATCGACTCTTTTCACTCTTACCTTTTTCCCATGTTCTTATCCAGGGTCTTTCAGAAGAGTTCTTTACAGCAACAGAACTGTAACTTTTGGGAACATTTTGTTTTTGTAGGACCTTGCATGAACCAAGAAAGCAGCAACAACCACAGTGACATCTTAGAATAATCCTCTTTTATTTCCCACATGCCAAGGAAAGAGTTACCCTGGAAAGGTAGGAGAAGTCACAGGACATGGAGGCTCATGTTCTTGTAGAAGAAAAGTCTGTGAAATTCCAGTGGCTGTTCAGGCTGAGAATATTAATAGAAATATAAGGACTTTTTTCTGTGTAGCTTTTGTTTTAAAAGGCAAGATAATTAAAGGAGCCTCTTTGAGAAACATTGTGCTTTAAGTTACGGGGCTATTACTGGTACTTTTAAAATAATGGTCATACCTTTGCTTTTCTGTGTGAGAGTTTATATTTAACATAAGCCCCACATCTCTCTGCAGTTCCCTCAAATGCACAAATTTGTGCATTATCACACCTTCCAAGTCCAGTTAGTTTTCACCTCCAGTGTCACCAATGAAGGCTACCTGCCTACCTACCTACCTTGCACTTAAACTTGATATGAATTTCAGTCACTGTGGTTAAAGCAGAAATTGGAAGTCAGCTCCTCAGTGTAATGACAGACTAGAAAGAGTTCAAGGGGGGAAAGATCCAAAAGCCAACCCAAATTAAAGAATTGAATACACAGACAGTGTGTAGACAGGATATGCGGGTTTTTGAGAAGCACTATCTTTATCTGAAATGTTTGTGCTTTAAAATTTGTCTGTTTTCCATTTCATGTGATCAAATGTGCACTCTGGTTGCTTGTCAGAAGATCTAATTCCCCCACCTCTGCCAGGTACATGGAAATTAAACCATCTTGCAGTCAATATTTATGATTTCTGAGGAAAGGCAGCAAAAGCACAGCATGTTACACTTTGCTAGCCTCATTGTATGTAATTTTTTTCACAGCTTTTGGGACATCTTCTTGTCTCTGATTGACAGCAGGCTAATACATATTATCATTAAAAATAGCTTCTGAGGAAATACATGCTCTCACCTTGATGCTTCGGCAGCTGCAAAGGCTTTTGTTTTCACTCCCATTTCTGAGTAAGTGAAGATAATCTCTATAAAGAGGCTTGATATTGACCTGTCAGATCACATGTTGCTTATCGAGCACTAAAGAAATTGAATTTCATTTTATCTGTTATCTGGAGCATCTTATTAAATCATCCTGCAGTTGAGAGGTTGTATGGGGTCAACAGGTTCTGTCTCTTTTGCCATCTATCCCTAGATTGTTAACCTTTGAAGAATTACTAAAATGCTCCTTATTTTTTCCCATAAGGTTGGGTTAAATCTTCTTGATCCAGAAATTGTTGTGATTGAGAGCCGCATGCATGTAATTCTTTTACATGGTTTCTGGATAAGGATTGAGGATTTAGTAATCTGCACAAATGTAGAGATCTCTTATCATTCTGGTTTTTCTGTTCTTTTGATATTCTCCCATTGCTTCTGTTTTTAATTGGTTCAATGAGGCTAAAAACAGTCAGATCAGATAATAGATCTGAGTCAGCAAGCACTTGGTAGTATTTGTGTGCCAAGACAGAAAGCAGGGGCAAGGAGGAGGGTGATAACAGAGATGGGTATTGCCAGGTATCAAAAGCAAAGGGCAGAGAGAGAAGCTTGCTGTAAGTAGAGGTGGAAATGGGGTGGAGGCCATAGCAGCAGCCCGTGGGCAGGCAATGTCTGGCAGAAGGGAGGGAGCCTGTCATCATTAGTGGTGTTTGCAAGAATATAAAGGTCAGGCCTGCCACCACCACCACCAAATCCTCCACATGCCTTGTTGCTGGGTTTCTGTTTGAAGATCTAACTCTGCCAGTCAGGATATTCATGTCTTAGAGCTTGATGCAGTCACAGGATATTGAATTTCCTGTAACAACAGAAGTCCTGCATACTTTGTCCTGTCATCACAAAGGACTCCCTCCAGCCTTTTATCTGATGGAGAAAAAGGCTTGAAAGAAATAAACTATGAATGTCTTCTCCCCAAAAATTTAAATTTTAAATACAAAAAAAAAAAAAAGCTGTTTCCTTCAAATGTGAAGCTCTCAATCAAGAAATCTGTCTAAAAGAATAAGCCAAATTATTGTTTTTCAAACAACACTTACTCATGCTCAGATATTCAATTAGTGTCTGGGGACTGCTATGCTTTTTCAAATTTGTTCTAAGAAAACCTTGAAGAAACCCTAGCAAACCTCTTTTTAAAAAAGGACTAGAGTGTAGGATTGGAGTTAGAATTTGGATGGAAGCACTGGTGCATACATTGAAAATGAGCTCTCTGAATTGCTGCAGCCAGGTGTCTGATGGCCACCAGTGACCTGCGAGCTGGGTGCCATCAGTGTTCTTGCGGCCCTGGCAGTCATTCAGTTTGTAGCTTTGAGCCAGCTATTGACCTTCTTTGTGCCTCTTTCTCTTCAGAGGAAAGTTTTAACACCACTTACGTGTCTCACAGGGGTAATTGGTAAATTAATGTTTGAAAAATATTAAGTGCCTTCTGCCATTATTATTGAAACTCCAGCAGAGATGTTAAGGATTAAGCACGTAGAGACCACCTTATTTCTTCCCTCTTTGTCGTAGGCGGCCAATTTGACATGGGTAATTCAACAGAGAAGTGAGAACTCATGTGTTTGAAAGTCATGTATTTTGGATAAAAGTTCTAGATGTGACTTAAAGAGGAAAGATGGGAAAACAACTGGGAAGACAAGACGTGAATTGAATTTTTGGGATTAGCAGTACTCAAAGAGCATTGAGAGATCAGAAGAGAATGCATAAATTGAAATTAAATGTCAGTAGGGTTAAATAAATGTTTCAGTGAAACACAAACCCTAAATTGTGATGGGGAAATTAAAAAAAAAGGAGATGAAGACTTTTTGCTCCCATCAAGATCAAAGCTGTTCTTAATGACATGGTTGAGATCTTTGGGAAGCCTACTCAAAAATTCAATAGTGTTTTATGTGAGAAAAGTAATTATTCGAAGATTGCTTTCTACTGAGGTGTTACAGATGGAGACTTTGTGGTGTGGTAGTTTAAAACAATCGGTCTTTACCTCTAGAGATTCCCAAGATGAACATTGCCCAGAAGAAAGAGTAAAATTGTATTTTTAAAGCATCGTTTTAGGAGCAGTGGGACAGTTGGCAGAGTTTAAAAAAGCTGTTGAGAGACTCTGCAGACTTTAATTACCATCTCAATATTGCAGAAGTTGTTTAGTTTGTGCCAAAGAAGGGAATAGTTGTAAAAAAGCGAGATCACACTCTGTCTTTTCATTCTTTCCTTTTTGACAGGTGAATAAAGGATGCTTTTCAGTATCTCCTCTGATGCTGTGACACATTTGTAAAATTTGCATAGAATTGTAAAATAATTTTTCTTTAAGATTAACAAAGCTTTTATTTTTTTTCATTCTTGAAAGTGCTGTGCAGCACAGTGTAAATGCAGTTTAAGTCTTGTCGTGAGAGATGCAAGATGAAAATGGTGTGGATTTTCTGTTACTGATTAGTCGGCTTCAAACATTAATAGTTTCAGACTTCATGGTCAGACACCAAGTGTTACGTTGTGTTAATTCCAGTTAATTCCAAATTTTGAATTCAGTTTTGAATTCCACTTCTAGTTGGAGTGGTTGGAGGCACAGACTGGATTAGGAGAACAGAGAGGAAATTATTAAAATGAGAAAAATCATTCCATTTCAGAAAGAAAACTTAACCTATAACATATTTCCTTGATGAAGGATATATTTACTCTTTTAGGCCTCAAACTCTAAATCAAAGTGTGTATAAGTAAGTTTTGCACTGTCATTCATATGAGAAAAAGGCTGATTATATATATATGTATATATTTATTTTTTTATATATGTATGTATTTATCTTAACAGTTTTCTTCCTCCATGGCACTTGAGTGTGTTCAGTTTTTTCCAAGTGCTTGCAGTAGCCAAGTGAATACTGATTCTTTGAAGACCCTTACCAGCTCCTTTGGTCGATCTACTATGTTGCTACATTTTTTGTCCCCATGACTGCCTCACACCTCTCTGTACTTGCTGAAGCACCAACCATTGTTTTCTCTATAAAACCCTGCTATTTCTCCTTCTCTTCTAGTCTTTTATCGCTCAAGGACCTTTTCAGTGCTATCTGTCCGTTTCAAATCTCTATTGTTACAGTACACAGTGTGTTCAGAGAGCTACTGCCCAGGAAGTCAACTTACTCATTTTTATTTTTCACTGTGTATATGATAAATCAGTATTTAAGGGCAAAGGTAATGCATGTGCTTGTTCAAAATGAAGGATGGAAAGGATAGATCATGGCAATAAATAGGTGTAATTTTTAATCCTTAACACTCACCATTTTACTAGGAATACTTTTATGTTATATTTAGAATTCCATTGTTTTGATGTTTGAAACTAAATGTTTGCAGTTTGTCTGGCAAACTGCATGTTGAATAGATTAGACTGATTCACATTTCCTTATTTCAATATACCATCTGTGCTTTTGGCTGGTTTTTGCCTCACTGGAACTCATAAGTGCAAATTACGAAGAACGGTTTTGCTCAGAAAGAGAAATCCTATATTTCACTCTCTTGAACAATCTTGACTGTTTTAACCTTAAACCAGCAAGGACACAAGTCTGAAGCTGTATCACCAACAGGCTTTATTTTCTCTGGTGAGGAAGCATGTTATATTTTCAATGAAGCTCTAGTATATACAGTCATGGTCATGATTTTCATTGTGTAATCACTTTAATTAAGTTCAACGATAAAAGTTAGTCTTGCGTGAGGAATGAATGCACTAGAGAGACAGTGAAAGATTAATGACCGCTTGGGGAGCATCACGTACTCTGCTGGCGGAAACACAAGTGTGGAGAGCAGCTGGGCTTGGGGAGCAGGTCAGAGATTGCCTGCTCAGAGTAATGTCCAATCATGGTTTTAGGGATGTGAAGGAATCAGGATACAATGGGAATATCCAGAAGCACTTTCTGTGCTATTTCTGAGGGGTTTTGCTTGAGTGAATAGCTTCATTACTAAAATAATAAACAGTAATTAATATCTGCATCACTTTTGTAACTGCTACTTTAGTAAGGTAATTAGTATAATTAGTATACAGCATTGCTTGGTGGCATGATAAATCATAATGTATTAAATGTTCACTCTTTAACTTTATGATGTATTATCTAATTTACACAGGTAAAAAAAAAAAGAAAAGGGTAAGGAGGAAATCAAGAAGGGAAGCCAGCAGTGACAGCTGAGTGGCCTTTTGGTCACTCTTTTTGCATCTGTTGCCTGTATCCTCAGTTGCTTTGAATTGCTCCACTGATAATCAACAATTCTTTTTCTCACTGTTGCTAAGTCTCCGTCACTGATTGGAGCCTGCAAAGAGAAGACAGAGAGGAATGAAGTAAAAAAAAGTTAAAGACTGGCAGCTATTTTTCCTCCAGGGTACCTATGCAAAGGATATTTGTCTGTTTGTTGGGTGCTTCCTTTACATGTTCCTAGAGGTACTATCTACCAGCTACACTTCAGTGCAAGGATGAAGAATGTTAACAGTATTTTTTTCATTATGCTCTCTTTTGTAGAACCCATGAGAACACCGAAAACACTGAAGATTGCTGAGATCCAGGCCAGACACATTGCCGTGGATTGGGAATCTCTGGGTTACAACATCACCCGTTGCCATACTTTCAATGTCACTATATGCTACCACTACTTCTGTGGACACAACGAGAGCAAAGCAGACTGCTTGGACATGGATCCCAAAGCACCTCAGCATGTTGTGGATCGTTTGCCTCCCTACACGAATGTCAGCCTCAAAATGATCTTAACCAACCCAGAAGGGAGGAAGGAAAGTGAGGAGACCATTATCCAGACAGATGAAGACGGTATGTTAAATGGTCTTGTGGAAATTACATCCAAGTCCAGTCTAGGCAGGTGGAAGGAAATGACATTGTGTGTTACAATGTGTATCACGAAGGGTGGAAGTTCTCTCCTATTAATGTATTAATTAGCCCCAAAATGGCAGCAATGAAGGTATTATAGCTGTCACCCTGCATATGTAGCTAAAACTGTCCCTGCAGCATGAGTCAAACTGGATCTCTCTTTCTTTCCCTCTCTCTCTCCAGAAAAAGAGGATGGCTTCCCTGTCATTCAAAAAATGTGTTCATGCAGGTGATGAGAAACATATGGTGATGTTAGACTTCTTCACAGTATTAGGTGTAGTATTTGAAAAAAAATGCTGTAAATCATATTTAAATATTGAGTTCAGTGCTTAAAGACTCTATTCAAGATTTAAAACCTCTACAGCAAATATATTTGAGCAATAGTTATGTTTCAGGTCATAGAGTATAGTATCCGCTAACTATTTGAAAGCCCCCTGTCAAATTAAAGTATTATTTTGACAAATTGAGAATTAAACTCAGTGATCCCTATGGGTCCCTTCCAACTCCAGATATTTGACGATTCTTCTTTAAAATGCTTTCAACGAAGTTTCATTGACAAGACAGTTGAATCTACCTCAGTTGTGAAAAAACAAAGGATACATGCAGACATGTTGATTGCGACAATTCAGAGGTTAAGCTATGAATCTTGGTATCAAAGATACAAAAATAAAAATTTATCTTTTTCCCTAATAATATTTAAAATGCAGTAGCAAAAAGTAGTTTTAGTTTCTTTTTCTTACGTTTAGATTTTGTGAAAGTACTGACAACAGCAAAAAGAAAATAGATATTTCCATAGGTAACAAAAAGAGAATACTTGGACTAATGTAGGCTGTAGATAAATAAAAAGGCAAAATTGAAAAAGGTAGTGTGTTTACTTGCCTGCAAAATAAATGAATGGGGAATACAGCTTTATATAACAGTCAGTGTTAGTGTCTGGTAGTGCTGTTTTTCCATATATTTTCAATTTTATGAGAAATAGAAGAGGAATACATTTACTGTTGTAATAAAGAAAAAACAATTTATTAAATAGGTAGAATATGAGGAGCTGTAGAAAACTATAGACACAAAGATGCATCATATGAAGATTTATTGACAAGTAAAGAATTAGAATATTTCATGGAATTCACATTAACTTTTAAGTTAATTTTAAACATAATTCATGACAAATTATTTCTGTGTTTGTGTTTACATTGGAGATATGTACGGCTGCTATTTTCCTTGAGGTTAAAAAGAGTAGTAGTGATATTGCTAAGTCCATGGAAAAATTGATTTCTTTTCCTTTTTAACTGGGTTTTCAAGAAAGGTTATGGTTTCCCATGGCCTTTGTCTTGCTAGATGTGTGGAGATGGCAGATGTTCACCGCATCCGTGCTTGTCAAGAGCAGAGTCAAGTACGTTTATACACTTTGTCTCCTGGTTTTGTTGTGATTTTTTCTTGGGAGATGGCAGGTTTTGGTCTCAATCGGCTTTGGTATCACAAGTAGCGTAGTGTAGAAGAAGCCTCACACAGTGAACAGAAGTTGCCAAGGTGAACTCTTTGAAGCAGATGTTGTTTTCACAGAGGGACTGATACATTTTAAAAGGTACCTATATTTAGATGTGCTGGTGGTAATAATGCTTGTGACCTGAAAATAGCCTTCTGGGGGCTTTACTTTGTGAAACTATTGGGATTAGAATGCAGATTTTAATTTTGTGTTACTGAGTGATTGAAACTCTATGTCTAGCCACGACTTCAAACTACGGGGCTTGAAGACAATGTACCATACTGAGAGGTTCACACCTGAGCCTTTCCTTGAGCTCTCATAGCCATAGTAAACTAAATCCTGTAGCTGACTGATTATGTGTACAGTGCTAATTTAGTTCAAGTCTGAGTGATCAAGTATCTGAAACTATTTCCAAACACAGTTTGCAGCCTAAAGCAAGACTTGGACCAAGATGAGAGATCCAACTATGCATGTGATTCTGTGCCCTACATTTAACACGTGGTCAGATGAAGTTTCATTGTCTTCATGGTTTTTGCAGATTTTAGACTAACCATGATTTTAATTATATCATGGAGGCATTATCAGTGATTCATTTTGGAGAAGAAAAATAGAGGAAGTAGGGTGTTGTCCTACATTTTTGCAAATAATATTAGTTAGAAATAGTCCTGATTACATGATTATCTGAAACTGTGCACTTATGTTGTATACTTTTCATAAATAGAAACTTTGAAAACTCCAGATGACAACTGATATTTAAATTTTTGTTAGCTTTTCTGTAGTGTGGGATTCTTTACAATGCTGCTTTTTTTTCACAAGGTACTGCTAAAAAGGCAAAAACTTCAGACTATTAGAGTTAGAGATGTCTATTCCATGTTTTCCTGTCCCTCTTCCTCTCTACCATCTTGCCCTCCTTTTCTGTTTTTCATCGAATTTTCCCATGTTTCCAAGCTGTCCCTTTGGTCTCTTCAGTTGTTCTTGTTTTGTTTTAACCTTTTCCTTCATCTCACTGCATCTTTCATGTCATTTCTTCCCTTCTGAACTTCTAGGATTTCCTAAAAGCAGAGGACTTTGGACATTTATAAAGCTCTTCTGTGAGGCAGGGAGGATCTCTGGTTGTCTTTCACAGAGGTTGACATTTATGTAAGGCTGTGCAGCTGGGCTGGGGGTCTTCCAGAAATGGTCAGACCTGTCAGACTGCTGAGTGGTAACTCAGTTGCATATGATACCTGAAGCAGAATTAACTCGTGAAACAACTGGTAGAAGAATGAGGTAAGATTCTAGAGCTGTGCTTCAGATCTCTGGAGCCATGGCTGACAAATGAGAAAGGTTTTAATAGCTTGTAATGCAATGTCTGCAAGAGGGCAAAGCCCAGGAATATCAAGACAGTCTGAAAACAGTCTTTCTTTTGACCAGAGCTAGATATGAATACTTGGTAGTTTCAGCATTTTTATTTAAATAAGAGGATGGAACTAATCTTAAAGTATGTTTTAGTACTTCCAGAAAGTTGTATTCCATGTAAAAATAAACCCCCTGAATAAGACATTGTTAAACAAGTTTTGCAAAAAGATGAAGAAAACAAGGAAATTTGTGCATGTTTTAAAAGTGAAACAACATCTTTCACTTTAGGGAGAAACAATATAGCTAAGGTTTGGAAGCTCTTCTGAGAACACAGCACTCATCTGTGCTATGACAGGGACTCGCTGCTTTTCCTGGCTTTTAAGAAGATAGACACTGTTTGAAGAATTGATAAAGGAGGAGAAGGAAGGCTCATGCAACCTGGGGCTGCATACATGCTGGGCAAAGACAGTGCTTGGCATTTAAACAAAGTACAAAAACCAGCAGTGAATTTATCACTTAGCATGAATCATCAGCGTACACATGTTTTTGGAGCTGCCTGTTGACCAGAGTGCTGCCAACTCAGAGGGACCCTTTGTAAAAGCAGTGGATGAATGGGATTTAAGCAGATAAATGCTTCCTTAATTTTTAATTGGAAACAGATGCAAAAGGCAGTGGATTAACAGGAGTAGTGACATTAGCCCTGAGAGAGCAGCTATAGAGAAAGCAAATTGTGAAGCTCAAAGTATTCAATGGTGATTTTATAACCAGTAAGGGAGTGTGTCATATAACAGTAGGCAAACAACTAATTGAAAAGGATCACTTGAAGTAGGAGGAGTATCCATTTTGGGACTCAAAGTATACCAGAGCTTTGGTCTGGGCCAAAGCACATGGTCATTGGAAACAAATGAGGTCCCCTGATCTTTCAGAGGTTGTGGCTCGTTCAGCTCCATGCAGAGCTATTGAAAGCTATGATGGAGGGTTAAGACATCAGCTGTCCAATCATTACTCATGCTCCTGGAAAAACTCCAACAGGCTTGCCAGTCTGGGAAACAGGAGAGGAAGAGGAAATGTTATAATTAGAGAGAAAAAGAGTGAAAATACATTGTATACTGCCTAAATGTGTGTTCTGACTTCAGCTGGGATAGAGATAATTTTCTTCCTAGTAGCTGGTATAGCGCTGAGGTTTGGATCTAGGATGAGAATGATGTTGATAACTCACTGATATTTTAGTTGTTCCTAAGTAGTGTTTATACTAGGTCAAGGGCTTTTCAGCTTTTCATGTCCTGCCAGCGAGAATGCTGGAGGGGCACAAGAGGCTGGGAGGGGTTGCAGCCACCACACCAACCTAAAGAGGCCAAAGGGACATTCCAAACCATGGAACATCTTGTTCACTTTATAAACTGGGGAGAAACCTGGCCAGGGTTCACTGCTGGGAAAACAGCTGGGCATCAGTCTGTGCGTGGTGAGCAATTGCAATGCCCATAATTTTTAACATATATTCTAATTCCTTTATCAATGCTGTTCTCGTTATTTTCTTCATTTTTCCTGCCCCATCCAGCTGCTGAGGGAGGAATGAGCAACTGGCTGGGTAGAGCTTAGTTGCTGGCTGGAGTTAACCTATGACACTGTGTGTAGAGGAAATATCTTTCACCAGCTTCAAGAGGGAGAATTTTATGGCAATAGTTGACATTTAGTATTTTTCTATGACTGATAGTAGTAAGTTTTATAAGTTGCCTTTACAAAAAACCGAACCAAGCAAACAAAAAAACCTCATTTGCTATGAGAAGCATATTTTTTCTCCCCGCTTTCCCAGTTGTTCTGGCACCCTAGGAAAATTATGGAGGAAAGAAGAGGTAGAAAATACTCTTTGATCAAAGTAAACAAACAATGCTTCAAGCAGCTTTGAAAAAACATGGACATAAAACTTTACTTATAGCATTTTGAAAATTACAAAAACAGCCCATGTGGGAGAAAAGGTTAATAAACTATGTCCATTACAGCAAAGGAGAGCTGCAAAGATTGTTTGAAATGAAAAACTGTCTCAAAAATGTGTAACTCACAAAGCTGAGTGACACATGCATAGATATCAAATGAACCAGATAAGCTAATCCTAATGGGGGAAAAGTTGGCAAATAGCTGCTGTTAGCAGTAAGAACCCCATGTCTAAGAGATAAAAATTTCAATGGGAAGTTGTCCATAAACGTCACTACTAAAGGTATTGTCGTCAGTTCTTGATATACGAGAGACTAGTGATGTATATGTCATAAGCATTGACAAAGTTTTAATGTAAAGATAGTCAAATACAGAAAGAATTTCTATGTCTTTAGCAATAATGAACTGAAACAGAGTATAACCAACCTACTGCCGTTGATAAAAGGAGCCTGGAATAACTTATCTGTCCTACATCCTGTGAAAATAACCTCCATTCTTTTTTCCAGATAGTAAGCAAGTTTTTCTATTGGCATGTCATTGAGAGAGAAAAAGCGTTTGCAGGACATGTGAGCACTTTTTGTGAAAGGCATCAGAAAAGTCGATTTGTGAAAAAGCAAAAAAAAAAATTAAAATATTAGCACAGATTTATTTTTAGCTTACGCTGGAAAAATGATGAATGAAGTAAGCTGTTTTAAGGTATTGCAGAGACTCAAAATACAAGCTAGGTTTTATATTAATAGCTAAGGAAAAATTGGCCCTGAAACACAGAATTATTTACTCTGGCTTAATTAATTTCCTTAATTTGCATTAGGTACCTGTATTAGAAATGTTATAACTAAAAAAGTAATATTGCTTATGAAGTTATTTTGTTGAAGTGATGTGTTCAACATAATGACATTTGCATGTAGGCCAGAATTAGTGAGTCTTTCAGTTTTTGTGGTGGAGTGAGGGCTTGCACCTGGCCCCACAAGCTTCTGTGTTCCTAAGCCATGTGCTAGCTAAACAGTCTCCAAATACTGAATTGCATACTTTCAGAAAGTAGTAAAGTTTGTGATTATGTGAGGTTATTTCATCCTGAAATTTAGAAACATTTCCAAGTCCCAGGAACGAGGTGTACTGAAGTCAGCACTTGATGTATAAAAGGCTTTAAACAAATTCTGCATAAGGTGTCCAAGCACTCAAATTTAGCACAATCAGAACTCGTGGATTTGGATACTGGACCAAGCCAGCCACAGAAGTAGTGGAATCACCATCCCTGGAAGCACCTCGGCACCAAGCGTCCATTAGAGTAAGGCTGGAGTTCAGAGAGCCAGGAAACCTACAGCTCCACCAGGGACATTGGGGGTGGAAAAGGAATGCCAAGTGGAGCTTGTGCGCCAGAGAAGACTCAATATAAAATCTTTTTTTTTTTTTCTCAATAACATTTAATAGTATTTTGTTCTTTGCTGCAAATAGTCCAACTTGAATGATTTCCAAAGGAGCAATTTTTGTGACCACCTTTTGTGTAAATGCTCTTATGGTAAAGACCAGCAATAGCAGTTCTGGTTTTATTTTTCCTTTTTAATATATAAAATTTGCTTCTATTTAAAACTTAGTCTCCGGTTGTAGTAAAGTGTAAAGTAAACCTGGCAAATCCCTCAGAAAAAGCCAATGGAAAGGTGGACCATTTTAGTTTCTTGTACCATTTAAACAGTAGGAGAGATTAACTGTCACCATCTCCTGAAAATGAGCACCTACTTTGACAGAAAGGCTGTAAGTTTGCTGCTGATATGCTGCCCTTTTTGATTACAACAAAGGAATTTTTTCCAGTATAACCCTGCATATTTCTGCGCATAACTTTTACCACAGAGCATAGTAATACTGTACATGACTTTCAGGGAGTATAATAATAATAAAAATACTCTGTTTACATGCACTTTCATTATTTTGTAGCAGGAAAACTGAAGCAATATAAATTCATTTTTATAGTGGTTGGTGTCAGTTAATACATTGTTTTTCCAGAAGTAATATATTGTAATATAAATTTCCTGTTAAGTCAGTGTAGAACAACATTTAAGTGACACTATTTGTGAATAACAATTTATTTGTGACTGTGGCATAATTTAATGCAAATATATTAGTCTAAAATGAATTGGTGTGATGTCAGATTGATGGTTTGTACTTTCATTATGCATAGTATTTATAAAGTCCACCATCTCAGATGCATATAGAAGAAAAGATTATCAGCTATTCAGAATATGAATATATAGCTTTATTAAAAGAGCTCTGGAGACGCATGTAAATCATGAAAGATGAGTTCGTGTTGTTTGCATTATAAAACCTTGCTGAGATTCCCTTTGAATTTGTTTTATCTTACTTTTATATGTATGTGCATTTTTTGTTTGTATATTTTTTACTGTTGGTTTTTTCCTTAAGTTCAAAATCTCTACTGATATCCACATAGTTAAACCCACCTGAATTATTTCACTTCATCAGATAAGTGTAAATCCTGACTTGTTGGAAGTTAAATATAGAATAATGCATGGCAAAGAAAGCATGTTTACTGTTGTTGTCTCTGAGAGATGGTCACAAGGTCAGCAGATGGAAAGAAAATCAGAGACCAAAATTTTTTCAAGAGTGGTTGCAGAGGACAGAAGGTCCAAGTTCAACTCCTCTAGCACCTACTTATACTTTTTGAATTATTCAGATGATAATGTTAAGTAACATACTTCACCTTAATACACTTGTAATAGTCTTGAGTGTTTTGATTTAAATGTAAACTGTCTGTAAGTCCAAGGGAAAAAGTGAGAGCTCGTGTAGGAAAAGAATGGGAACTGAGAAGTCAGGAAAAATGTGCTGTGGTGAGTGGTGGACCTTCTGGAGCTGCTCACACAAGCCTGAAGAAAGCCTTTTCTGCTGTTTGTGAGGAGTTTTCTGAAAGCTATTATCAAGACAAGGATGACATTTACCTGGCTAGTTTTGACCCAAGTCCTTGCTGAATATCATGCAAGGGTGTACTGGATCTGGCTCGGATGGAGCTCATTTTCCCTCAGCACCCCTCCCAGTGCTGTGCTCTGCACTGGGGCTCAGAAAGGTGCTGATAACACCCTGGTGTTCATCTACTGCTGGGCAGGGCGGGCACTGCAGCAGTGCCAGCTCTCAACATTCTCCCCCCAGCAAGATCCTGGAAGTGGGCAAGATCCTGGGAAGGGACACAGCCAGGCCAGCTGACCCAAATTAACCGAAGGGATATTCCATGCCGTATGACATCAGCTCCGATGTAAAAGCTAAGGGAGGGAGAAGGAATGGGGGCAATTCTTTATTTTACAATTTTTGCCTTCCAGAGCAACTACTGCACATGCTGAAGGCCTGCTTCCCTGGAAGTGGCTGAACATTGCTCACTGATGGGAAGCAGAAATGAAATTTTTCCCCTTGCTTATGCACGTGCAAACTTTTACTTTTTTGGGTTTTTTCCCTCTTTAGTAATCTGCCTTATCTCAGCCCACTAATTGTTTTCCATCTTATTTTCTCTCCTCTGTCCTGCTGGGAAGAGGAGTGAGAGAGCAGCTTGGTGGACACCTTTGAATCCAGCCAAAAATCCAACTCACTACAAAAGGGAAGGCTCTTAACACTCTTTTGGAAAGGTGGAGTTTGAGATATTTCTGAAGTCCTTAGAGTCTTGCTGGGAGTCACAGGCAATAGACAGCAATGGCTGCCTAAATGGAGAAACGCAGTTTGAGTCTTCAGGGTAGTGTTACCAACAGGTTACCTTGCTGTTGTTCTGTTACCTTGCTGTTCTTTTGTTGGTGGTTTTTTTGTTTGTTTAGGGAATTTTTTACTAATTTTGGCCTTTTTTAAATTTCTATTTGTAACAAACACTGACGTAAAAACAAAAACATAAAAGAACAAATGAGGATATTAAGGTATTATTTTAACTAACCTGAAGATATTCTGTACTTTAGGCAAATTCTCTTACTCCTGCTTTTCTCCTTCCTCACTCCCTCTACCCTTTTGTTAAAGCAGTGCAATTAAAAGACATTTTTACTGTGTCTGAACTGGAAAATGGAAAGAAAAAATAACTTCAGACCATCAAAATATGTTCTTCGCACTAATATTAGTTTATATTCCTTTTTCTGCGCAGTTGAACTTTTATTTCTTTCTTTGTTTTAATTCCAGTTGAGTTCTCAACTTATTTAAGTTAATCTAAACAATAATTTTTATGAATTTGTGGGAGTGGATGAAGTTTGTGGGAATTACTGTTCTCTTTCTGTAGATGCTTGCTGTCTTTTTCTTTTTGACTTTTTTGAACTAGGATCCCAAGCAAGCTGCTCATTGCTGTGCTGGCTTCTATTCTTGTACCCTTCCCATGCCAGGAGGAAGAGAAGCATGAAACTAACTGAGATCACATAATTCTAGTCACTTCAACATTGCTACTGCTGCCTTAAGCACCAAATTTTATATTACAAGAGAAGAAAACAGTCATGGAATGAGATGAACCTAGAGGCTTCTCCCACCTTGGTATTAAAACAAAAGGCATAGGAGGATTTATACAACCCTCAAATGCAGAGCCCTGCACCCAGTTTCAAATGAATACAAAACATTTCTTTTTAAGAGCACCATGCAAAAAGTATTTTGCATGTTTTTGAGCAATCGTGTCTGTTTTCTTTTTACATCACATACTTTTGATGTGGTTTAATGTCAGATTTCATACACTGTGTACTAGTGCATACCTCTGTTCTTTCCCAAACACAGGTGTACAAGCACACACACAAAAATGTGCATGCATCTTCCAAAAAAAAATCGCATGTGCAGCAGGGTATATTCATACCTCTTTAGAAATGTAAGGAAATACTGTAGGGCATTCCCATGAAAAATGAAGTGTTGCCTCCAGGAAGACTCTCAATGACACGAACAGCACAGAAAGGCTGTCATTGCATGTCAGCATTCCTCCACTGCCTTGCCTGTCCTGGGACACTGAAGAAAAGCACCAGCCTGTGATTTTGGTTAACTTCTCTTAAGCGTTCATATGACAATTAGATGAATGGGTTCTGTGAAGCTCTCACCTATTTACTTCTGCGCTTTTTTGACTTCATGAATTTATTGTTAATGTGCCAAATTATGTTGTTTGTACCAAGGGTCAGATCATCATTTATAGCTTGCATGTAGACTGAAATAAATTCCACTGATGGGAGAGACCACTCACTCTTTCCTGCTGCTAGCACAGCACCCGGCGCTTCCTTTGATCTGTTGGATTTTAATTTATTTTTGCCCTTTGTAAAACTTCAGTCTGCTTTGATAATGAATATCCAAGGAGTGTCATGCATAAGGCTCACTGAAAGTTGCATTGAAGAAAATAGGCTTATTAGAAGGAGATGGAAATACATGTCAATATATTAAATAGAAATAACATTTTAGATCGAAAGACTGCAAATTTGAACAACTTAGTGTCTTTGAAGCGGGAAGGTGTTTCCTGGGGTTTAGAGTTTCTCCAGGCGGTCACTTATGCTCACCCCCTTCTTTCAGCATGTGTTTTCATCAAAACTAGGTGAGCTGCTCTGATAAAAATGAGCTGTATATGTAGGCAAAAGTATCTTGTAAGCTGTAATGGGAGATAACTCAGTGCTTCTGCTGGTGTTGATGGGATTACCAGGTGCTGGGAATCATTTGGGCAAAGAGGCCTGAGGTGACATTTCAGACTTGTTATTACATCAGGGATATTTGTTCCGTTTAAAATAAGAAAGTGGGGTCATCTTAGTGTAGTTCAGTTCAAAGCTTTGAAAATGTCTCTTACTGGAAAGAACTGAAGTGAGCAGTCTTGATCCTTCTGCACATGAGGAGGTCAAAGGCTGAAAGAAATGGCAGCTGAGCCGTGTTTCAGCATGTTCAGCCCCCTCTTTTAAATCAGGTTTTATTTTAAAACAAAAAATTGTTAGGAGACGTGATTGAGAGCTATTTTGTAAGAATTTCTCTCCTTCGGAAGTACAGAGTGTAACAGAGGCTCTCCCCTGCCTTTGATTTTTCTTTTTAAAAGAATTTTAGAACCATGTAGTCCTTGTCCTAAGATACGCTTATTATGGAGTTCAGTGATGTTCCCTGAAGTTGTAATCTAGCTTGAACTGTTTCTCCTGGCTATACTATGAGACAATTTGACTGCATGGAGTTTTGAAAACCATATATGGGGATAACATTAATGTTTCAACTTCATGCTCTCTCTGCACTGCAAATGACAAAATAGACTTTGAAGTGCTTTTTCACACACTCTACCATTGCCTTTTGCATGCAAATGAATATTAATAAAAATAGACCTGTGCTCACTTTTGGTTTTAATAGGATGTTGTGCCATCTCTTTAGTTTTTCTGTCTCTTGAATTTCCTGTTTTTAAAACATTCATTTTGTTTGCAGTGCCAGGCCCTATACCTGCAAAATCAGTGAAAGGAACTCCTTTTGAAGATAAGATCTTCCTCAACTGGAAGGAACCTGTGGATCCAAATGGCATCATTACTCAGTATGAGGTAATCATTAAACACTTAACGAGCATGGGACGGGGCTAGGGAGGTGCATCAAGAGTGGCAGTGTGTGTTTATGCTCTGTAGGCAGCTATTCAATAGTATATAGATATAGTATATAGATATAGTAAATAGATATTCAATAGTATACTTCTTTCATTTACTGAATACACAATTTTCTGTAGTGGTTAGTAATTCAAAATTTGTAATTAGGGTGCATATGACTGTCCATCCCTGTCAGGTGGCTTTGTCACATGAGTATAAGTGCCTTAAAAATCTTTTATTGTTGCTACACACTGTTCCAAAGCCATGGCAGACATGATCTGCAAAATTTTCTTCGTTGGAAGAGAAGGTTACATGAAAAGTAAGATGGTTATTAAATTTGGAGCAGTGTTTTTTTAAGCTTTGTTAATCTTTAGATATCACCCTTAAAAGAAAGCCTCCATATAAATTCTGTTTAAAGTGTATTTAATTTATGAGCCTTCTGGGACCTCCGCAGGAGTTTAGCAGGTAACATAAGCTGGTTTGAGCAACAAACACCACACTTTCCAGCACTCCTCTTTTAAAGGAACAGAAGATATAACTTTGTGTATTAGTGAATTATAGGAAGGCAAACCAATGAATCAAACAAAACCCCTTAAAAATTTATTTATTTATTTATTTATTTAATGCTTACAAAATTCACTAAATAGTGTGGGTTAAACCAGGCAGGCAGCTGAACCCCTCTCAGCCATTTGCTCACTTCCTGTCACTGGAATGTAACAGTGAAATTTTCCATACGTGAAATAATATGTTAAAGCAGTTGATGAATGGGATTTAAGCAGATAAATGCTTCCTTAATTTTTAATTGGAAACAGATGCAAAAGGCAGTGGATTAACAGGAGTAGTGACTTTAGCTCTGAGAAAGCAGCTACAGAGAAAGCAAATTGTGAAGCTCAAAGTGTTTGATGGTGATTTTATAACCGGCAAGGGACCATGTCATATAACAGTAATGATGAAGGGTGCCTGCATAACCTTTCAAGTAAGGCAGAATCTTCAGTAGTACACATCAAGTCGTCATTGGTTTAGTGCTGGACTTGGCATCATTGGGTTAATTGTTGGAATCCCTGATCTTAAGGTTCTTTCCCAGCCTAAATGATTCTGTGATTCTGTGATATCCCCAAGATAGATGGGTAGCTAGATGAGCACATTTCTTTTGCTTTTTTTTCAGCCAAGCTAACCTAAATCCCTTGTGACAAAACCTTTAAGAGTTGTTGCAAAAATAATTGTTTTCCCAGGTGAGCTATAGCAGTATACAGTCGTTTGATCCTGCAGTTCCAGTTGCAGGACCCCCACAAACAGTGTCGAAGCTGTGGAACAGCACACACCACATCTTCTCTCACCTGCACCCTGGTACCACTTACCAATTCTTCATACGTGCCAGCACCGTCAAAGGGTTTGGGCCAGCAACTACCATCAATGTAACAACCAACATCTCAGGTAAAAACGAGCTACAGCAAAAAGAAAAAACAGGAAAGGGGAGGGGGGACATGTGTTTTGAATATCTTTGTAAGACTTGAGAAACTGTGAACTGCTGAAGGAAACCCCCACAAAAAAATCCTACCATGTTATGAAATTATGTTACTAAAAATGTTTTTGGGTGTACTCACCACAAGGAAGCATAAGTTCAGGGATAAATCATTGCGTGAGGTGAAAATTGCACAGCTGTAGTTGTTAACTGTTTTTTCTGTGTGATCTAGTACTTTCATCCAAAGATTTCGAAGTGCTATATAACCTTAACTAATGAGGCCTTTCAACACTCATAGGGCACTAAGAATTGCATCTGTTTTGCAGGTTAGTAAAGTCAGATGCAGAAAATTACTGACTTACTGAAAATTACGTCACTTAGCAGCATACAGCTATAAGAGAGTCACAGCAGTTGGGACAAAATGTGAATTTGTTTTGCCAGATTCATATAAGTCTGCTTCCTTATGCTTTTATTCATTTATTGCAGTGCAACAATTTGTCTTAATAATGCACTGTAAACTCTAGAAGACAGTAATGCTATATGAAATACTTTGGTACTTTTATAATTTATTAAATTTCAATGTTGTTCTCATAAAATAAGATAGTGGGTTATGCAGTAAATAGCGGAATGTAAGTCAATGCTATATTTAGAAAAACTGCTTATTTTGTGACATGGTGACTTCAGAGATAAAAGAAGTCAGTCATTTAGAAATTTAAACAGCACAAAGCAGGCTATTTTCCTTATTATTCATCATAATGAAACTCAGATTGTCCTGTAAAGAGAAGTTAATAATGTAGAGGAATGTACCTATAATTTTTGTGGGAAACTATTCATGTAGTCTCCTCACAGTACATGAAAACACGCACATAAATCAAAATGTGAGAAAATTCAAGGCAGAGCTCCTTGAATTATGTAGCAATTGAAATGCTGTATTTGTCATAACTGGAGGAGTTTGTAGAATTCCACCGCAGCACATAAGTACTAGCAGTCCTCATACCCCTATCCCTTCAAAACAACCCAACCAATGCACAAAAGCTATCTTGCTTTACGCTGAGGTTTATGTAGCTATTAGATTGTTTTGAAGTCTGATATTTTACTCAGGTTGTTTTAAGGTCCTTGTGTTTCTTCACAATCAATTCTAATTCATAAATTTTCAGATATAGTGGTGGTGTAGTACTCACATACTTGTTTTCTAACCTCTTTGTAGAAGGGAAAGAAAAGAGGTGTGTATCTTGCTAGCATGTCTGATATTTCAGTATTTTGAGAAAAAAGTGCCTCAGTGTGTTTGGATTTTTTAGGACTACAATGAATTCAGGCTTCTTCAGATATGCCCTTTTTCCACACAGAAATTTTGGGAATTTTGTCCAGAATCCAGTGTAGCTTTCAGTATATAATTCCAGTATATTTCTAGACAAAGTATGGATTTGTTAGCTGGCAAGACATGGTTAACACTAGGAAAGCTCAAAGGCAGGCTGTGACACCCCTTGTAACTGAACTTCAGCCTGTTCTCCTTGCTATCTTGCTTTACGCTGAGCTGTTGTCTACTTTCAGTCTGCATGACTGATACTTCATACAAAGCAATGCATGTTTCAGAAAGTGCTAAATTTAGTTTAATGAGGAGTGAAATTATTCCTTTTAACTAAGCTTACAAGTGGTTACTGTGATTCTAGTGAACATGGTGTAAGCAGTAATTTTAAAATTAACATTAAATGAACATTACTTCTATCAAATAATATTTCCTGAAATAAGAGCAGGTTTTGTGTTCATCTATGATCTAGGACTAATGAAGCAAGGCTTTTAATCTTTTAGAGCTCTTCTATCTCTTGATATAGTATTGTAAAATTATTATGACTTAAATGATTGACATCCTGCTAGGAAATATCTTTTTGTGAAAATTCATTTTGAAATATACAGGCTTCATTAATGATTTTATAATGATATAGCCACATATTAAAAAAAAAAACAAAAAATATGGAGATAGTTTTCAAACTTGTGAAAAATTAGTGATGATTAGAAACCTATCATTTTCTGATTCACAGAAAATGCTGTTTCTTTCCTTGACCAGGGCTGAAGTCAGCAATAGTATTACCTGTGAGGAGTGTAACAGGCAGCAAATTAAACCTGGATTGTTGAAGTAATTGCCAACATTAGCCATCCCACCCACAACAAATATTGCTGCCATGAAGGTGTGACAGTCTGTCAGTCCATTAGTGAATCAACTCCTGAACTACTTCTGGTTTTGACTTTGATTGTGTTTTTTCATAGAGATTTTGAAGCTGATTAATGAGCAGCTTGGCCGCCCATTGATAGGAATGGGCATGGGAATAGATTCCCTGATCCAGTTCTAGTCCACAGATGCATGTCTATATAAGTCAAATTTTCCTGCACTCTGGTTGGTATTGGCATTGTTTCCCATGAAGGCTCTTAAATTGTTGGAGGAGGATGGTAGAAGCTGGGTCTTTGACATGGTGACTGTAGTTATTTGCAGGGTAGAAAAATTGAGGCCAAAATGGGATTTTTTGTAGTTTAGAGTATCTTGTCAGTCACCTCTTCCCTCTACATCTGTCCTTCTAGAATAAACCTTTTTTAAGGATAGACATGTCATGATTTGATGGGAAGCATCAAATAACTCTAGGGATAGAGTTATCAATTGTTGATGAAGTCCCATTCATGCTATAATAAAAGATTGTACCTGACTGGAAAAACTGTTTAAAAATACTCACATGGCTGATAAAGACTGTGGCTTTGTTCTATATTCCAAACATCCACAACCTCATAAAAATTCAAAATGTTTTCACTGATTTGTTTCTTGTTCTTTTTCTTCCCTCTCTACATTAATCAGCTCCCACTTTACCAGACTATGAAGGAGTCGATGCGTCTCTCAATGAAACTGCTACTACAATAACTGTGCTCTTGAGACCTGCACAGGCCAAAGGTGCACCTATCAGGTAGAGTATATATATATATATAAATATTTAAAAAAAAAATCAAGAAGAGTTTATTTTTTTAGTTGAATATTTGTTGTGTCATAGTACATAGAGTTATGAGTGGTAGTCATTTAACACCGCTATTGTTTTTCTTACCTACATTTAGCTTGCCAATAGATGTGTAACTAAAAAAATCTGGGTTTGGCAGGTTTTTTTTAAAGATAGTCGTGACTGAATCATTCAGCTACCTGACCTGTTTGATACAGGGTCCCCAGACCACCTTCTTGCCACTATCATTTCATTTTACTTTCTCACGATGCCTGTGAAATATGACGCTGAAAGGTGTTTGTCAAAAAGTAGAATTGAAAGCAACACATCCTCTCCAATGCTTCAAAGTCAGCTACTCTATAATGCATATGATTGGAAAATTGGAAGCTATGGGGAAATGGGAGAATAATAGTGATGAATACAAACTATTTGACCTTTTTCTTCTGAGAGTGCTTCTTACTAGGAATCATGTAGCAAGCTATTAAATTTTATTTGGCATGTCCTCTAATCATATTTAAATGTTTCATTTATGTTAACTTTGAGGGGTCTTTCCCTTTCTGCTCTCTGTTGAGAGATAATTTAATTTTGTGTGCAAAGATTAGTCCACATCCTGCTCTTTACTTCTACTTGTTAGTGTTAAAATTTTATGATATTATTTGATTCCATTTGTGTTTTGCTGATGTGGCTGCATCAGCAATATTCAGGGGCAGGGTTGACTAATTGGGGGTTAATTAGCTGCTGAGCATCAGAAGGTTTTCATGCTATTACCCTTGTGACACGTTAGAGAAACACAGGCTAATGCATTTCATTCTGTGTTACATTAGGTCAGCTATCAAAGCTCAGCTGACATCGAGTCACATGCCCTAATCCTAAAAGTAGAGGAAAATGAACTGTTTCTTAAGTCTATTTCCATTAAGAGGAATGTATGTTTTACATAAATGTTGTGGGGATGAGTCACATAACTATATGCATTTTTATGTGCTTATCATATAGTCATGCTTACAATTGATATTATCAAGTTTTTTTATTTATATTCTGTCAGAGATGATAATCCAGATTCATCCCCTTTACAGGAGATTTTGATGTGTTGTATTTAAAATTGTATTCCTACTTATCATTCACTTCTGAGAAATTGCCCTGGGGCAAACATTGGATTTTTGAGGAACAGGACTGCTTTCATTACAGGACTTGGATTCTTAAAATAGGGATTTTTAAAATTAATACCATGGAAACCAGACTTGTGGTCTAAATATGCTCCCAAATCTGCAGCTGCTTAAACTCACTTTACTATATGCCTTTGTAGGTGCTTTTAAAGACTTTCAATTGTCCTGCTGCTGGCCCTAGTGAAAGCTGTCCTTGTTTGGGAAGTGTGATATTTATTCTGTCATGTAATCCATGCCACAACCTTCCAGTCTTGTGTCTGGCCACCTGAAAGAGCTGAGGCTTATTCTTGCCAAGAGCATCCCTGCCAGACACCACTGGGTTCTGTTGATGGTTGTGGTGCACATCTTCTTTACAGCAACTGCTCCAGGGCAATCCTGTGCTGACAACAGCAGGGTTCCACCTTCAAACCCACCACACACCTTCAGGGGGTCTATCTTGGGTCCTGGGTTTCTCTCCTGAGTGGGTGGTTCTTTTGTGAGCTGGTAGCATGATGGGATGTGGCTAGAGAATTACTCACAGGGCTAGGAATTTACCTAGCTCAACAAGTTCTGGTTTCTCTGCTCTGTACTTGCAGAGGAGTAACTTGCTGCAGAGTAAACCTGCAGCACACAAACTCACATCTATTCCATCAGTTTTCCTCACAGCATTCTCAGTTCAGTGGCATGAGCTTGCCACTGTGGCCTATGAAGATGGCATCTGTATGCTAAAGGTTAATAGACAGTTTGATAGTGACAGTTTCATAGAGTATTAACAATTGTTGTTTGACTGTGTTCTCGAAATAGCACAACTTCTTTCTTCCTTTCTGTCATCTTCCCTCTCCACTTGAGTTAATTTCTAAAATCTAAGATATAACATCAATTTTCTAATATCAAGAGGCCAAGGAAATAAATCCTTTACCATAACTGAAGACTTGGGCTTTATTCTTAAAATCAGCCAGGTGTTTTATTCCTTCCTTGGAATGAGAAGCATTCTCCAGGGGAATGCAGAAGACATGGTGTTATTCCCTTTCCTGAAGTTAGCATACTGCAGTCAGGTACTTTTCAGCAGCTTCTTAAGAGGGAGATAAATGTAGCACACTGAAATTCTGAATTGATTCAATGCATTTTGCTAAACTTTATGATATATTTTAGTGAAGCTTCACTCCATCCACTCTGCAGTTTTGTTTCCTCTAGAAGCTGGCTTACTGCCATAATGAGTGTTACTAGGTAGGTGGGGAAAAAATGGATCATTGTGCCTGCAGCTGTGATGGAGTAGAAGAGACTCAGATGCTGAGTTATTTAGCCTGAACCTGAAGAATACAACTGGCTTTTTGAAAAGTTTTGTTTCTTCCCAGTCCTGTAATCTCTGGAGCTGTATATGGTTGTTTTATTTAATATCAGTAGGTTCATGTTTAAATTTTTTTTAAAAAAATAGGAAAAGAAAAAAAAAATAGTAAAAGGAAAAAAGTTTAGTCTGATACTCTTTTGCTTTTACAAACAGAATTATGCTACGATCAGATTTCCATCACAGCCTCTCCATCAGCACAGCTGCTCAGCAAGCAGATGTTCCTTATCTTAAGTATAATCTATGAGTGGTATTTCTTTAAGACACTGCCTAGCTGCCCTAGTCACCACAGTTTAAACATGACTCTTATCATACCTTCCCTGTCAGGTTTTATTGTGCAATCCCTAGCATTCTTTATGGCCTCTTGAAGTTTTAAAACAAAATTACAAACTAGAGATGCAAAGGGAGACAAAGCTGTATGGCTCAGGCTCACTTTGAAGCATGTATTTTTTCACCATCAATCTTGTGGACGAGATTCCAGTCAGTAGAATCAATGGTCCTTCGGTGATTCATTTGAAGATGTGATTTGTTGCTGTAGCTTTTCTGAAGCTTCCTAACTGAGTAGCAGAAAAACAAGTTTTTGTTTTCAAATCTACTGCAGATGAGGGTTACAAAGAGTGTACATCAGAATCAGAGTAAATTTTTAATGATTAAATTTATTTTATTTGATAGTTAAAGTGCTTTTCTTGTACTTCCTTATGAAGAATTAGTTTGCTTTCATTTTGCAGCAAGATTAATTAAGGGAATCATGGCAGGGAGCAACTAAAACAATCATTGTCAATTAGAATTCCAAGAGCTGGGGCTGAAACTTGGGCTCATCAGTCAGTCTGGTGCTTGTCAAAGGAGGGGAAGATGTGTCTCCACTAGACACACAGAAAGAAATGTCTAGCACGTATTTAAAGTCTACTCAGAATAGGGCTAAAGTATGAACAACATTCACTACTGCCATATCTCTTTGGGAGCCTGAATTTTTAGAGAGGGATGAAAAGGAAAATCTGTTGTCAGAGACCTCCTTCACCTGTTTGCAATTGTCTTGGTCAATAGGGAGGTACTGTACAGGTTTTCTTAAACTAGCAAAAAAACCACCAATGTTTTGTCATGAAAAATAATTTCTTCATGGAAAATTTCAGCTGACGAGTTCTTCAGCTGCTCTGTCTTCAAAATTTCTCTACTTACCTGGCTGTCTCAGACAACTGTTTGGCCTTTATGATCCTGTTGACTTATGCAGTAGGTTCTGAAACTTTCATTACTCGTCAGAATAGCTCAGAACTTACTTTGGTTATCAAGAAGAAGGAATATTGTCATCTAAGCTTTCCTCTCCTTTCTCTTCATTTTCCTTTTTTAATCCTTCTCTACTGCATGGAAAGACTGGGAAAAAAAGCTATTGTAGGAATTCCCTCAGCTCCTGTCACAAGAAAGCTCTCTCAATAACTGAATTCTCACCAGCACATTAAAAAATGCATAGAAAACCTAAGATAATTGAAGCTAAGATTAGTTATATGTAAAGACACAAGGATAAGCAGAACACATAGTTAAATTCTCACTAATACCTGGTATCAAAGCATATTTGCGCCCAGTGAACACCCCACTTTTCAAGTTGCAAATTTAGCTTTGACTTGTTTCATCACATGTTACAGCAGGGTGTCCTTTCCGACCATTATTATGTGCACACAGAGTAACAGTGCTGCTCTGGAGCCACTGCAGTGTTTAGTAAATGGCTTTAAACAGATGGTATCACAAAGGGCCCAGAGGTAAATGACTGTATTCCTCCATGTCTTGTTAGCCTATAATGTTGCATGAAAAATACTGCCAGATCTCCTTTCTAAAGAGGATAGGCAAATCTTTTATTTAAATGTACTTTGTGAAAATACATTTTAAAAAAGAACTAAAAGTAAAGCTTTGTTGGAGATGTAAAACAGTTTCTGTCATTTGCTATTTTTTCCATTGTGAGAGTGTGGATGACTACAATATGTATATCTGTGTCTTATTTTCCATATACTGTAGCTTTTCATAGGTAGGGGTCCAAAAATCATTTTTGGAATATATTTTATATAAATTAATTTATTTGGAAGTTTTTCAGAACCTTCAGATTTTATTGCAGTTTCACGCTTAAAATTTTGCTGTATCTTTTATATCCCATTCCAAAATTGCAGTGTTCTTTTAAAGAGTACTATAAAAAGAGACTTTTTTACAATTTGATTGTCATGCCCTTTGTCTTTGATTATTTGTTCTGATCTCCAAAGAGACTTGACCCTAAAAAAGGAGATTTATCTTATCATTCATCTTAAAATGAAGATACCCCGTTCATCCCTTATTCTATAAAATGGAGAGGGAAAGAGAAGTTGATTTGGCAACTGTGGTGTGTCTCATCTTCAGAGATGTGTGACAAACGAGGCTGTTCCAGGGGACTGTTGCCTCTGTCACATGCAGGCCTCGCTCTGTCCTTCCTCTGTCCCTGCTGGCTTTCTCCTTTGAAGCTGCCAGGGTGTCACAGACAAGTTTCCTGCTCTTCTGTCACTTCTGAGAGCAGAATTTCTGTCTGTCCCCATCCTCTGGCAGCTGATGAGAGGAGACTGCAGAATTCAGCCACAGAGACGTGGTGTCTGTGTCCCAGTGCTCTCCAGTTTGTTGTCTGCCCAATTCTGAAACAGTGTTTATACCCTACCTGGATCCAGGGTCAGGCCAGGGAGGGAATGAATGCCAGTAGTAATGTCTTCTCTTGGGACATTATAAATAAAAATTTAAAAAAAACAGTTTTTATCCTGTCAAGTTTTTAAAATATAAATTCTTTTAGGGTTTTTGCTATTACATACATTTTGAAGCATGAAGAAATGTGCTGGATATACAGGGGTTTTTTGCAAGTGATTTGGTGGTACAGTCTCCATTAACTGGAGGTGATTAATACATAGTGTTTACCACAGAATGTGATGTATAACTGAGCTAAGTTCATGGACAGTTTATGAGAAATAAATAGCCCCAGATCTAAGTTTTTTCTTTTTACATTCTTCTTTCTACCCAGAGTTTCAAAACTGACATGACTTTGTACATTCTTCTTGGACACATTGAAAAGGAAGAAAGAGGCATTCTTGCTTAATTTTTAGGTGCTAGGAAAAGGGATGCTAACGTTTTCTTTCAGCTCAAGAAAGATGTGAAACTAATTTCCCAGTTTATTTCTTCTCTTCTTTCTTCCGTTCTCCAGTATCATACTTTATCTCTGCCACTGCAGTTATTGGGTTTTCTGGGCAGCAGTAGCAGAGAAAATTGACAAAATAATTTAATGCTGCCCCATAAGTTCTTAAAGGAGGAGGACTGTCTTTGCCTTTCAGAGTCCTTGCAGCAATGCAGTGACACTTCGAAAACTTGGTTCAATTTTACCTTTTCTGTTTAGAAGGCTTTATAACAAACCCAAGACAGAGAAGTCTGCCACTTTAATTCAAAAGCTTCAGGTTTCTTGTCCACATGCCTTAAAACCCCCAAACCTCTTTTTTTCTTAGAAAATGAAGGATTGCCTTCTGCTCTCAGTACGTAAATTCTATACTTCTTAAAAGCAGAGGAAGCTGATAATGAGTTGGTAACATCCTGCAGTTAGGTAGTTCCCTGAAAGGAGAAAGAAGAATTATAATTACCTGTTCTATTTTGAGCAGGTGATTTTGAAAAGCAACCAAGCCATGATCCATTTCAAGAGAGATATTGGGAGGCTGGGATGGTGTTTTGATGGGCTGAATACTCTCTGCTTCAGCAATTCGTAACATTTTATCATTGACAACTGTAGAGGAATGAGGCAGTCTATTTCAGTGGAATGGACAGATTTCTGTCCATCTGTGCTTGTATTACAGCATGTCACTTGTACTTTAGATCTGCATAGCTCTGAGCCAAGATAGAAGCCACAGCAAGGTCAAGAGGTGGAGAAGCCTGTCAGCACATTCTGTCTCTAATGATATGACAACTGCAAATTGGTGCTTCAAGCACAGCCTGGAGGCAGCCATTATGTTGGGTCTTGAAGCTCAGCTTTCTCTAATACTGTTTCGAAGGAAAATGCTAACTTCAGATTGCTTCTGATCAGCCAAGAGTTTAATCTGTTGTAGTTTAACACAGTTGTTCCTGTGTTTCTTCAAAAGAAAAAAGGTTTTAAAGAAAGGAATAATAAGAGGTCATGTATGTATTTGTATTTTTGTTTTTCATGAAACAAAATGGATGCTGCTTCTTTCCAACAGCTGAAATAAATAGCCTGGCTATGTTTCCAGCCTTTGATTCTTCTCTGCACCCATCTCCTGTCTCGTCCTTTTTTCCTCTGTCTCACCAGTGCCTACCAGATTGTTGTTGAAGAGCTGCACCCGCACCGAACAAAGCGAGAAACTGGTGCCATGGAATGCTACCAAATCCCTGTCACCTATCAGACTGCTCTTAGTGGAGGGTCACCGTATTACTTTGCTGCTCAGCTGCCCCCAGGAAACCTACCAGAGCCAGCCCCCTTTACTGTGGGTGACAACAGGACTTACCAAGGTTTCTGGAACCCGCCGCTGGCTCCTCGGAAAGGCTACAACATCTATTTCCAGGCCATGAGCAGCGTTGAGAAGGCAAGTGCCAACAACAACACCTTTCTCCTGGAAGGAGTCAAAGACATGCCTGTGGTGACAGTCAGGATGGTTGGAGTTGGACGTGGGAGGTGTTGGCAGTGGCATTGCTGAAATCCCCTTGGTGCTGTGACAGCAGGGCAGTGTGCCATTCACGTCTCACATCAGCCTTGTGTCAGCGTAACTGCTGCTAGATGAGAGTTTAATACATGTAGTAATTGTCTGAAGGAAGTAATTTCAGGACTGTGGCTCTGTCTCCTCAGTAAACAACATCCACAGTCCTTTCCCCTATTCTCAGTACCTGCACTCTACAGAAGATTAAATTACTGCAGGATAGACAGAATGGAGACTGCTCAGTGGGCTAGTAAAACATTGCAAACTTTTTAAGACTCTCACACTGGACATCAAATAAAAAGTAAAAATTTTCTTGAGCAAAAGTAACCCCTGGCCCACCATGAGTTTGAGAGTCTTTCTGAGAAGGTGTACATCAGGTTTGCACCACTGCTGTGCACTAGAATTATGGCTATCACTCATTACCTCCTTGGTGTTTATAACTCTGCTGCTGAGGACTGCTACTGGCTCTGTATGCTTATGGAAGGAGGAAAAGTGTCAGAGAGAGAAGGTCTGAGGTTCTAGGTGGGAAGAACTGTGGCTCTGCAAGCCCCAGGCTGTTGCTCTTGAATCATTTTTTCTCTTGTAAATGAAAAATGAGGGAGAGGAAAGGTGTTGGTGAGAAGGGAAAAAGTGGCAGACGGAGAAGCTTTAGATATTTAAAATTTAATATTTTGATATATAGTTTAGAAAACTGAAGCATCCTGGCAGTCCAGACGGGAACTAGAAAGAACAACTAGACTGATAGTCACTGATATCCACCAGAACCACTGGAAAGGAGCAGAAGCAGTGTAGACCCTTCCTCACACTTGGGTCTCTCTAGTGACTAAACAAATCCTTGCTCACAGGCAGCCTTGCCTTGGAGTCTTTTGAAGAAAATCTCACCTTTTACCTATGATTATGAAAATTGGATATGCATCAAATCAGAATGGGAACAAAGCTGGTTTTAAAAATTGGAATTTTTTTTTTCCTGATCCGATAGACAATTCTCTCTTTTTAGTTCTTATTTAAAGACCTGTATGAAATAAATAAAGCAAAATAAAAGGTGTCTGCTAGACATCCATCCATATTTCCCTCACCTGCTAAAAATAATTCCCTTTGTTTTTGTGGATATGCAGTAGACTGCATTGTAAGGAAATTTGTTTCATTCCCTGAGGTAAAGAAAAAAAAAAGAGAGGGAAAAGTAAAATAAAAATACTAAATAAAAACATAGATATGTATTTGGGCTTTTACATTTTGACAGATAAGTAGAAAATTAGACACATTATTTTTACTTAAACTTGATTTCAATTTGCGAGAGATTTTAATCCTAAAATGTATTTCTTCATTATGTTTGAAACTTTGGATCAAATTTCTGTGCCTACAGAGACTTAGGGGGAGGTTTTGAGGGGAACTGAACTGCATTCTGCCAGGACAGAGATCTAGTGGTTGTAAGATAACCTCTGAGCTGCAGAATATTTAAACAGATGCTTTGCTGTAAACCAGTGGTATCCCCAAAATAGGCAAAGGGAAATAAAGTAGGCTCCGAAATACATGGTAGGGTGGAGAAGAGGTTACTTTGTGATCCTTGCAGACATACTGAACAGAAACAGACAAGTAAATCCAGTGACTAGGGAGAATAGGTAAGACTATATTAGTAAATTTGTGAGTCTTTAATTTAGATTGAAAAATTGTCTTTATTGAACACTTACAGTGCTTCAACTTAGAGTTTTGCTAGCTCTTTACAAGCTGTGTTTACAAACCAACATCAACATATTTTGCTGCTTTTAAATCTTCAAAAGAAGACAGATCCCAGGGGGTGTATTCGGGGATGGAATACTACGGGCTGGAGGACTAGAGTGAGCATCTTTTATAGAGTGAAACTGTCATTATATTTTCAAATTATATGCTAATATTGTTTAGAGTGATCTAATACAACAGCAGCTGCATCCTCTCACACAACCTTATGCTATTTCAGTATGTTTGCCTTTAAAATGGCAGCACAATGTACAGTAAGGTCTGAAAACCCATTTATGATTGACCCTTGTCTGTTCAAGTTGTTCAAACTGTGCATAACCAAGTCACTTCTGTGTTCATTTGTTTTAATTGCTGACCAAACTTCTGAGGGGAAAGGGGAGAGTGGTAAATTACACACAAATTGTCTTTGCATGTGCAACATGTTTAGAAGCACATTGCTGTCAAATCAGTCTCTTCTGGGTAGGTTATATAGATTGTAGATTAACTGTGGAGCGATACCTGGGCTGCATCTGTGCTCCTTCCACACCCAGAAGCATGAGGGAGCATGTTGCTTATGTGCTTCAGGTGACTCCTTACGAGTGTCAGGATGTAGCAGGACATAATTTTGGAGGCAGTGCTGAGCGAATTTATCTTTTCTGCTGCACAGTGCTGTTGGAGGTCAACACTGGCTCAGGATTTTTTTGTTGTGACATAAATCGTAGCGCCACTCCTCCCCTTTTCTCCTGCTGCACTCTCTCTTTGTGTTCTTATGGCACGATTTCCATTTGATTTGAATAACCTGAAATTTTGCTATCTTTGGGCTGTCCTGCACCTTTTATCCCCATTGTTATCCTGGACAGTACAGTCCAATAAAGGCAAATTCCCTAGCCTCCTCCCCTGCTAAGCCCAGAGCCCTGAGCCACCTCGTTGGGTTGTACCAGCTGATCAGTAGATCTAAAATTAATTTATGGAGTGGGGAGGGCAAGAAAAAGCCCTTGATCTGACTGTTTCCTTTACTTCTCTTTCCTTAACAGGAAACCAAAACTCAGTGTGTTCGAATAGCTACAAAAGGTAAGAGGTTCGTCCCCACACACAAAGTAGCTTTTTAAATGAAATGTGGTGCTGCTATTAAAGGTTCAAACAAAGCTAGTACTATCCTTTTATTTTGAACCACTCAATTGTGTTAAAATGTAATGGTCTACTGCTTTTTATTCTTTGATATTGAGCCAATAGAGTACTGTTATAGCAATACTCAGAATTTAGATAAAATAAGGACACCTCTTTTTCCCCCCTCCCTGTCTGTGGTTTTCAAGATCTACTTTTAGAGTGCTGAAGCATTGCAGGCAGTAAATAGATGGACAGGGGAGTAGAAAGTGAATGTGGGTAAACTGTCTGTTAGACTAACAATTATTTCCTAGCAGGGGTGGAAATAATTTAAATGAAGGACATGACAGTTAATTTTCCTAAATAAGAGCTCCAAGTGTTAGTGAGACATAGGGGAGGGTTGATTTGAGAAAGGCTTGTCTCTTTGACAGCAACTGAGTTCCAGGGCTAAGGCTGACTGCATAGCTGTGAGAATAAATCATGTTGACCCCATATACAGCAGGTTAATCACATACTGCTCACTCAAAACCGCTGTTTCATCTTCAAATGAGGACTTCGTTGTTCTGCTTACTGTTATCTCTTGCTTTGACTGTATTTACAGCCATTTGTTTTAGTGGCTGGGTTGTGCCAACATGAGAGTTGTTTGATATGGCAGCATAAACAAAAAAGGAGCTTACAAATGCCCAGAGTCCTCTGCAGAGGCCCAGCACTTATGTTGTCTCTTTCTAATTGCATATTGATATTCGGCATAAAAACAACCCTAGATAAGAGCAACTGGGTATTAAAGTACTGTGGAGGCACAGCAGTCCCATTTTTTCAATAACTTCCTTCAATTTAAATCTTGTTCCAATGAAAAGCTGATGCCTCTAATGAGATGGTAGAAATCAAACATTTTCTTGACAAACCAGAAACTAAAAATTACTTCTTAAGATGTGTTAATATTTTCATCAAGTGAGGTAAGTTAATAAAAACAGGAAATTAAAACCATGAGCCAAGTCTTCTGTAAAAAGTACATCAGCATTATTTTTCTTATATTTACCTGGTAAGATTAAATGCTTTAATTAAAATACATTTGCATAAACAAATATTTATGTACCAGAAGCATGTATTGCTAGGATTTGAGTCTAGGGAGGGTTTTGAAAGGCTCAGAATAACTTAAAATATTGCAGGACTGTGGAAGGGGAAAGCAATGGTCTCTCTAATCATAAATTTTCTGGATAGTTATAATAAAACAGGAAAGGAATTCACCTGTCATATGAGGAAATTATTTTTTGTTTAACCACATGCAGTCCCCCAATCTCAAAGCAATATTCATGGTAGCAGTAGACCTCTCGGTGGTTGCTTGTACACCTTCCTCTGCTGCAAGAGTCACATTCCCCCTGATGGCTCTAGTCTGAAAGAAAGGGAAAATAAGTATGAGGTTTCTTACTGTTGAGCCTTATGTATTGCCTTTGTCACTCTGATTGAAGAAGAGTTTTCCTGAAGTAACTGCATAGCCTGATATGTCAATGCTAAGTTCCTTAAAAGTGGACCTAAAAATCAAAGTGTTTTCTCTGACTTATATTAATTGGTATATGTGAGTTGTAGGGGGAGGCAACATTGGGAGCAACAGCTTTCTCTTCCTCTGCAGGAATGCGTTTAATAGGGAATCATCGCTCCAGAGTCATGTACATTCATTTTTCTCAAATGAGTTATACTGGTATTCTAAAGTATTTTTTAAAAGGTCATACTGATTTTTTTTCCCATGTTTTCATCATAATAGTAATAACATGATATGTACTGCTCAAAGTATGCTTAATGTACTGGTTTATGTATATGCTCATCTGAATACCTTGATTTGTTTGTTGATTTGTTTGTTTGATTTTTTTGTAGTGTGCAAGATTGCTCTGAATCATTGGCGTAGGAGATATCTGATCGCATTTTTAATATTTTCATAGAGAAAAGAGTGCTGTCTCACCTTACCTAATGCGCTCCAGTAAAGCTAGCATACCTGTTTAAAATCCAGAAAATTGTCCAAACTCTGTATTCCGTTATGAAGGTAGTGTGTAGTTCTGTGTCATTTCCTGTGACTTAAGGCAGCCTACAGGTGGCCAAATTGAATTTTGCCTTGAATGGGTTGAAAAGGCATTAAAAATTATAAAAAGCTATGGTGGAAGGGAGCAGGGAGGAACAACATAAAAGGTGCATGTTAAGACAAAATGTCCCTGGTAGTAAAGTTCAGTATTACCACGAAAGTTACTTCCTTATTTCTGTCTTGTTCAAGGATCTGGTGTTATCTACTGTGTATATTCACACCAATAAGATGTAAAGATGGAAAAACTATGACAGTAATGTCATGGTTTGGTGCTGGAGAAGTTCATTCCTAACTAATTTTTTTTTGCAGAGTTCCCTAGCAACATACTTCACATATATGTTAATGTTTTATGGTTTTCACAAATGTCATTCCCAGGGTTACCTTCTACCTTTGGGAATTGATGGAATACTTTGTTTTTTGGTGTCAAACTAATGAAAGTCAGCAAATTTAAATTGAAGCACTTGTACATTTTTAGTCTATATATTCCAGGTGCTGTGCTCTCATGTGCTTCTGATAACAAATGCACTGAAGTGTCAAGTTATCTAAAAATGGTGCCAAATCATGACTAAAATATGTTGCTGCTACTTCTTGGTGTGTCTTGAAAAAATGTTTTTGAGTAAACAGAGAGACATACTGCTGTCGGGTGTATTGAAATACACTGAGTTAATTTTTCATAGTAGAAAACACTGGAGCAGCACCTGTTTACGTGTGCAGTTCCTGGGTACTTGCAGCTGAAGGATGAATGTCAGTGAATCTTTGATGGCCCTTAATTAGGCTAGTAGTAGGATTCCCCTTTTCAATTCTTTGTCCCTTTTTCTGGAGAGCCTAACGACTAACTTTTGCCCTTCTGCAGAATGGAGTGAATTGGCCAGGCCGTGCCCAGAAGTGATGAGAGAGTATGAAAAGTTACAGACAGTACACAGTCTATTCACATAAGCTTTCATTCTTGAGGAAATCAAGTTGAAACAATGTTAAAAATAACTCTTTGTATCACAGGTGATGAGTACAGCATACCTAAAGCACCATTTGCAATTACAGATGTAGCCCAGAATATATATTAACTGTGAACAGCTTTAATTCCTTGGACACTTTTAGCCAATATTGCCTTCCTCTGTCAAGCTGAATCCCCTTCTCATCCAGAAACTCTTAGTAACCAATGATCAGTGTAAAGTTTTTTTTTTTCTAACAGCATTTAATTTTTCTCTACCTCGTTATTTTTTGGATCTAGATAGTAGGATTACTCAGTCACTGGTCTGGTTTCCCACACATAGTAACTGAAGAAGGAGAAAAAAAAAAAATTGTTTCCTGAAGAGCAGAGAAGAGTGCAGAGACAGAGATAACAGATCAGATATTCATTAGGAATTGAAAGATGGAGTTATGCTAAGAAATATGTGTTATTTGATCAAAAAAAATTGTTATATGTTGTTTCCTAAAGAAAGGTCTTGAAGTTCCTAATACTAGCTTAGTAAGGGAGATTTCAGCTGTGGAATCATAGAATTGTTAAGGTTAGAAAAGACCCCTAAGATTACCAAGTCCAACTGTCAACCTAACCACCGTGTTCACCACCAAACCACATCCACAGGTACCATATCCACATGTTTTTTAAATGCTTCCAGGGATGGTGACTCCACCACTTCCCTGGGCACTCTGTTCCAATGCTTTACAACCGTCTCTATAAAGAGATTTTTCCTAATTTATAATTTAGACCTCCTGGCAAAACTTGAGGCTATTGAGTAGTTCATAACATGCACGTATCAGAAGGAAACATGATAACCAAACTTGCCTAACCAAAGTATTGATAAACTGAAGTACATAGAAGGTGTGTGCACTTCAGAGTAATAGATGATACTGGTGACTGGTCTGTCACATCCCAGAGTTGCGTTTGACTGTGTAAATCTTTGAGTGGTTTTCCACTGGCACATGACATCGGCATTTCATTTTACACTCTAAAATGTTACAGGCTGCTAAGGGAATGAAACTAGATTAACGTGGTCAAAGAAGAGTGATGCTTCAACTTATTTAGCATGTAAATAGACATTTAAGAGGACAGAAGGAACAGCAGAGCTGTTATTAAGCAGAGTATATGAAGTTGACATTTGTGACAGTTTTCAGGCTGCCAAGTTTGAGGCTAACACTGATTTATGTGTATTCTTTTGTTTTGCTTAGTTGGCTAGAGAAAAATATTGAAAATTTAATTAGAAGAAATCTACTGTGGCAGTAAATAAAGAAGTGGTGGGCCTGGCAGCTCTATCACAAAGTAGTTAGTGGAAATAAATGATGTCCAGGCTTTCTCATTCCACATTTAAAACAAGAACTTCATCAATTCCAACATTATTTTCCCTTGTGGTTTTCATTTGTGTTATTAGTTCAGGCAGCATAGAACCTCTCTATGCATGTTTGGTTCATACAGATGGATGAAAATGCCATTTGAGATGATGCGCATCTGGAAGTAATTGTGAAATGGCAGAAAATGACTTTTTAATCTGATTTGAGGAATAAAGAGGTCTGGGTGGTAACATTTCAACTGCAAGTGTGCATTTAGTCCACCATCATTACTGCTCTGAATTCATTCCCACAGCAGTTGGGGATTGATCCAAAGGCCTTTGATGTCAATGGGAGTCCTTCCACTGACATTAATGTGCTTTGGATTAGGTCTTTAGAAGTCATAAATCTGTCTAGACCATAATTATTTCCTTGAAATTGTTCCTGATGATGTTTCTGCTCTTAGGGAAATTTGTGAAAGTCGAATCACCTCCTGTTGCAGGATACTCAAAAATGTCTGTTACCGATTAATACACAAATGAAGGAAATATGTCAGATGCTAAATGCATCTGAAAGGAATTTTCTGTCATTGTTGTTTTTACGTTTGGATCAATGCTCCTACAATGACTTTGAGCTGTACCATCACAGTAGGAACTGGAGACCCAAGTGGCAATATAAATACATAGAGAAGAATGCAGATGTTTCCTAACTCACACCTTTTTTTTCACTCATTCATAGGAAAAGCATTTAATATGTTTAAACTTCAGTGGTCTTTTGCATAATGTCTTTTGTCACACAAAGAGGAGAATTTAGTTGACTTGCTGAGCTTTCCAAAGATGGAAACAGAACATTAGCATGGCATATTTTCCTCTTTTGTATATGAAATTGCAGTAGCTCACCGAGCAACCACATCTGCTAGTTCTGATAAGTAATACCTTTGGTCGTAAATAAAAAATTGCCTGATCCCTTGATGGACTATTTGATGATGGTTATTAAAAAAGCAGTTAAGTGAGAGACACCTCCAGATATCCAGACACAAAACCCATCATGCGAGTATTTTCATGTATGCACAAAGTTTGAAAACTTAGCAACCTTAAAGATTTCCTAAAGAATAACAATTTTAGAAGTAAGAATTCAGCTAGAGTATTCTAGTTTATATTAAATATTAGAGGAGGAAAGTTGATACATTACAAGGATCAGCATCGTAGCATATATGCTCTTTTAGTACATGCCTGGTTTATTAGGTCTCTTCTGCTATTATGAGTATTTTTTCATGAATCAGACTGTGGGCATTGAGTTTTTTGCATCCATTGCTGTAGAATATGGAATCATAAAGCTAGAAATCCAGAGATTTTACAAAATCTATTAGATTTTTAACTGCAGTTGAAAATCCTTCATTCCCCTTATAATAGATATGCATTTAAAAATACCCTTTGCTAATACTGCCGGGCGCAAGGGTGTATTTCAGCTCCTCTTTTCTTACCATTCTTTCACCATTTCTCATTTGTCTTCTCTTATGTGTTTACATTCTTTGTGTCATTGTAAAATTACACGTGTTTAGAAAAGGTAAGCTCTATCATCTCCTGATAGGACTGGTCTCATTAGCCCCTTTTCACACAGGCAGCCTGAATACACTTTCATTTGCCGTTGTGATTAACTGTACTGTTGGCTAAAATGGCCTCTTGCAATGCCTGGAGTTGAAGAGTGTGTGAGGTAGATCAGGCAGAGATTGCTGCCTCCAACAGCCTATCACAGGCATCTCGTGTGCATGTTCAGCCTCAGAGCGACAAGAATTTGGCTCATGTACTGCTGTGAAGTTTTAGAGCAACCCTGTGAAGGGCCAGCACTGTTTTCAAGCAAGAAGGAGAAACAGGTCTTTAGGAATTATAAATTGTGTTAATCTGCAGCCAGTACTCTTCAGCCAGAATGACACATTCTCTGCATTGGCAAGTGTGTCAGCACAGTCAGCCCAGAGTAGGTTTTGCCATACATGTAATTTACACATAAGTGGAATATTACACCAAATAAAGCAACAAATTGCTGATGCTGGAAATATCCCTACATTCAGGAATCTTACCACCCTTGTTAGTTCCAGTAGAGAAGCTACAGTTCAAACTAATGAGGTCAAAATCAGTCATATCTGAGATCAGTTCTATTGAAAGGTTCATTAGATTGGGAGATTTTCATATACAGACATATACTGAATTTGGAAATTTATGGGAAAGTCCCAGATTGTTTTGGAATTGGTTACGAAAACTTGAATGACACTCCAGTAGTGATGATATGCTCTGAGCCCTAACTGGTCGTTGCTGTCCTTAGTTCTGATGTGCTGTTAATGCAGAGGGTGTCATGAATACTTTCAGTGTTGGACTAGTAATAGCTTCCTTCCTATGCCACAAAAATCATTTATGTGCCAGATTGCTGATATGATCATTAATAATGAGGAGTCAATGCTGGCAGATCACACGTAAGCCAACACAAAAAATCAGATTCTCAAGGAGTATGTATGGCTGGTGGTCACAGAGCTGGTGGAAAAAAGTGCTTGCCTAGCTCTTTGCGATCCCTGTTAAAAATGACTGTACTCACTCAGATATGCCAAAATAAATGAACTTAAGTCTAAATAATTTTAAATGTTTGCTAGGTTAAAACAATCTCATAAGACAGGTTAAAATAATCTCATAATCTGAAAGCACAGTAGAAATGACAGTACATGCTAGAGTGGTGGTGAAAGGCAAGGGGAAGGTAGTTTTCACCATATTCAGGTGCATCCAAAAGGTCTTGAGGTCATGTTTAAAACTGCTAGAAGAAATTAAACCTCAAGGTCAAACCTGCCTGAGTCCAACAAAAAAACCCAAACATAAAATGTTGCATCAGTATGCAACACCTTACCACAGAGAAAGTAATCTTTGCAATTATTCATTCTTGTATTAACAGCTGCCTAATGCCAAGATATTTTGAATAGAAGACAAAATATATTTGAGCAGTAAGGCTGCTCACTGTGCACCTGCACAGGAAGGACACACAGGCTTTATATCGGAAAGAATGGTGCCCAAAGAACACAGAAGAAATTCAGAAACATCTAAATCAGAGATGTGCTTATTTTTTTTTATCAAAGCAGCATCACTGTGTTTCTCTGTATCTGATTGTACACTTTTAACTAAATAAAAAGAAGTCCCACCTTATTGTCACAAACTTTACAAGGGTTTATTATACTATTTGCATGCCATCTCTGACAGAGCACTAAGTTCTACAGATAGTCATCTAGAAACAAGGAGCAGCATTGCCAAGTGTAGTAGCACTTCCTAAACACTCCAATGTGTTGCAGAGCAAGTCAGTATGGTTGATTGGCACTGCTGCCAAATTACTCGAATACAGAGACTGATGCTTTTTCAGCTGCATAAGGAGATGATGGCTCTGAAGTTCAGGAGCTCATGCTGCTTTCTGCTCTGGTGGGAAGTTGTGTACTAACCAGGCTATTTTTGGAAAGATGCCAGCTGGAAGGGCTTGCAGATGGACCTTGTAGGCGGGATGATCTTTCTAGAAAAAATGTGGTTATCACACATCTGTCTGTCACAGCAGGAGGTAGTTACAGGCAGTGTTAAAACAATTTTTGTGGCCAGGTGAATTCAAAGCGTAGGGAACAGAATTACAACCCTGTGTGTGGTTTTCAATGATGTGAACTTATGAAGTGTCTGGAGAGTGCGAATTCGGCAGTCTGGAAAGGACCGTGAATATGCTTCACAGTGATGAAGGTTCTTGATCAGGATGAACTTCCAGCACCCTTTACTGTCAAAGAGGTCATGAAATATATTACATGTATTCTTTGACACTTTTTTTTAACATCTGCTTTGTTAAATCAACAGGAAAGGTAACCACATTCAGTACCATATGGATGCCATAATATTTAACCTGAACATTGAATCAGAGGTCCCAAATCTGCTGACTTGTGTTACTTGCTCTTTGCTGATGACTGAGTATTGGTTATTCAAACATATGTAAGCAGACTACATATAATCAACTGTTTCAGCGCCTCTGCCAAGAGGTTTGGCCAGGCCATTAGTATAGGGGAAAAAGAGATCCTGCTCTAACCTTGTTGTGGTGGAAAATATCCTGAGGCAGTAGTCTGTGCTGATGCTACACTACTGAAATTTGTGAGAACAGCAATGCTACTTCACCAGCATACTTTTTTCAAAACACCAGAGTTAACGGCAAAGGCATGCAGGGAACAGCAAAAGCCAATATAGTATTTTGGATGTTAAAGCAGCATGTCTGAAATAAGAGGCATCTGGCTTCAAATAAAAGTAAATATCTATTGTACATTAGTTGTTGTCACTCTGTGTATGGCTACAAAACTTGGATGTTTTATGGTTTCCACATCTAGCATCCAAACCATTTCCAATGCATTGCTTTCATGCCCTTGCTGCAGGATATTACCCTGAATGATGCAATCCTAAATTGCTGTCACATTGTCACCACTGAAGCAAGTTTACAGGACATCCAGTTATGCCAGACCTGCTTATCATGTTGGACAACAGATTGCCCAAAACTGGTTTCTATGGGTAGTTAAAATGAAGAGTAAAGCTCAGAGGCAGCATAATGAGGTGGTTAATAGGTAAGTTTAAGGCAAATCCTCACTTACGTGTCATCAGTTTCACCGTGTGGGAAATTAAATCTGAAGGCTTCCTGCTCTGGTGAAGAATGGGTACTTATGCCATCATAACATTCAAATAAAATTTGACTGGCACTGTACGGTAAAAGTGAATATGGTGATGAAAACATTACATCTGAACACTTCACAGAATCATGAAAATGTGAGTCTTCCTGGGACAATGAAACCAAGTCCTTATGTACTGATGGAAAACAGGAATCACAATCACTCTTTCCATCCCTCCTGCTGCTGTGTTTCTGAATTTGCCATTTCTCCGGGCTCAAGAACGATGCATCCTAATGAACAAGAAATCTGCTAAAGGGAGCAAGAGACCTGCATGGATGAATAAAGAACTCCTGTCATTACTCAAATATAAGCAGGAAATACACAGGAGATGGAAAAAGGGTCAGGCCACTTGGAACGAATACAGAGAGATTGTCAGAGTAAGCTGAAATGAAATAAGGAAGGCTTAGGCCAAGGAATTAAATCTGGTCAAGGGTATTAAGGATAACAAGAAAGCTAGGCCACTCATCACCATCTTTGAAAGGTTGTGGAGATCAGAAGAGGTACCTGAAGACTGGAAGAAAGCATATGTCATCCCAGCCTTCAAAAAGGGCAAGGAGGAGTACCCAGAGAACTACCATCTAGTCAGCTTGACCTCAATATCGCTGGAAAGGTAATGGAACATCTCATTCTGGAGGCCATCTCTATCCACATGAATGTCCAGTAGTAAACTTGGATTCACTAAAGGGAAACCATGCTTGACCAGCCTGATTGCCTTCTACCATGAGGCAACTACCTTGATGGTTAAGGGGAGGGCAGCAGATATTGCCTATCTCGACACTGTCTCACAATATCCTCATAGGCAAACTCAGGAAATGTGGACTGGATGAGTGGACAGTGATGTGGATTGAGAACTGGCTATGCAACAGATCCCAGAGGGCCATAATCAGTGGCTCAGGGTCTAGTTGGAGGCACCCAAGGTTCAGTAGTGGGCCGAGATTGCACTAGATGACAATGTCCCTTCCAACCCAAACTATTTTATGATATAAAGGTATGTATTCTGGTTGTACATCTTATTCCTGGGACCATTAGGTAATGACAGAAAAATCAAATTTTTGACTATTTTCCAGAATGTTTAAAAGAAGTTTTAATACTGTATCCATGTTTTTAACAACAGATGACCCTTTTTCCATATCAAAGAGAGAAGGGATAAGATTCAACAATTACTGTAATTGGGATTCAAATTGCCTCAACATATGGAAGGCATTGATTTGCAAAAGTACAGGCATTTTTTAATGCAAATCTTAATTTTTACATACACTAACACCATCCAGATTGTGTGAATTTGCTTTTTATGTTGACCCATTACAAGAGAAAACATGTAGCCAAGAAAATCTCAAATTGACCATTGATCTGTTTCTAATTTCACAGATTTTGCAGAATTGAGTCCATCATTTCTTTTTTGAAATGATGTTTCTGCATCTCCTAGAATTTTGTAACAAATTTTTTAAGGACCAGTAATTCAACATGCTGTAATTATTTTCTGCAAATGCAAACAGATTTTCTCACAGTTCTTTAGTTTTTCTCATTTCTGGTAGTTCATAAAGATTTAATCATGAAGGACCTGTTATCTCATAATATTCCAAAATTTTGAAAGTTTTTAAGTTAGTTCCCTTCTTGAAATCATTGAACCATAATATTTATACAGGGATTTGCATCCATGTGTTCATCTTTCATAGCACTTCCTTTTGTACACCTCAAATAAAAAAGTTATCATTCCTTGTCCTGGAGTAAAGGTTTTAAGATACTGCACTGTGAAAACTGAGAACTGGCTGCTTAATCTGTTCAGTGAAACATTGAGAAGAAGCCTCTGTCCTCTATATCTCAAGTGGGATCAAAGATTAAAATTTCTGTATATAATAATGTATTTCCTTTCCTACTCTCACGTTTACAGAAAACTCTTCTATACATATCAGATAGGAAGGCTGATTTTTCAGATTACTCCATCTTTTGAGGAATATATGTCCCAAGTGCCCATGAACAGCAGTCAGATATTAACCATCATGGTTAGATAGGATTTTTGACCATAACTTGAACTGTGGAGTGTTCCCTGCTTACTTGTTTCAGCCTAGATCATGCTGTACACTGAGATGGGAAAGGCTACTGACTATTTACAGCAGTCACTACATATTTGTAAATCTACCAAGTCCTTATTTTGCTTTTGAACTTAATTTAGAAACCCTCCTTCTATGTTAGGTCATTGGCAGCTTAGTGACTGAGAGATGGTAGAATCATGTTAAGGCTTTAAAAGATGTCTAAGATCTTAACCTACTGAACTGCATCCCCAGATGCCATATCTGCAATTTTTTGAACACTTTCAGGGATGGTGATTGCACCATTTCTCCTTGGGCACCCTGTTCCAATGCCTAACCACCTTTTCAGTGAATAAATTTTTCCAAATGCCCAATTTAAACCTCCGCTGGCACAAATTGAGGCCGTATCCCCGTCATTTTGCCACTTGTTACCTGGGAGAAGAGACCAACCCCCACCTCACTACAACCTCCTTTTAGGCAGTTGTAGAGAGTGATGGGGTCTCCCTGAGCCTTCTTTTCTCTAGCCTAGAGAACCACAGCTCACTCAGCTGCTGCTCATGGAAAACTGAATTTCACTGTAGGCTTGTCCAAACACGAAAGCTGGTAATTTGGTTACCTTTGTATTAAAAGCATGTTGCTTACTCAGCATAAGCTCTGACACATCATCTTACTTAGCCAAATCAAATAGCTTTACTAATATAAATTGATTTCAAACAGAACTGTAGAGTTTTCTCAGTCAGAAAGTGAAATCAATTTATGCATGCATAGCATTGAGCAACAGAAATCACAATTTCCTGGATGTCCCTTCAGTAGTGGTGAAGTTTAGGCAGTGAGATTTTATACCCATGAAACAGAACCGTCTGTAAATATTTTTCAAAATTATTTCAGGAAGTACAAATCTTTTATGCTTTATTTTTGAATAACCCATTCAAGGAACTATTTCGATGAATGCAAACACATACTTAGGTAGAAGAATTTTCTTTACTAGCAGAGGGGTCTGTGGTGCTTGCATAGATCGAAACATAATATGATAGATGGTAAGCACGGGGTGCTGTTGGGTTGGACCTGTGATGCCTTAAATGGCTGCCTAGAAACAGAGACTAGACAGGAATAAAGGAATAAAGGAGGTATTCATTTGAAAGGCCTTCAGATGTACACTCTGGGCTCCAGAGGTTCCTGCCTCAGTGGATCCCAAAATGGACAATAGATCACGAGTTCTCCACACTTTTATGTCAGCATAAATTCACCTATTAGAACTTTTGCTAATGATAGAATTTCCCCAAGCTTCCCCCCGGCTCTCCCCAAGATGATGGTTTACAGTTCTTGGGCCTAGGACAGTCTGGGTGTCCTTGGAGAGCTGGAGAGGCTTTGTTATGTCTATCTTAGCGTAAGAGAACAGCACTTAACAAGCTACAGGAAACTTAGTACAGGATTTGAAAAATATAAGTTAAAACCTAAGGCGTCACCTGAACCAGACAGACTTTTGCAGGAACTAATGCCTGTAGCTTGGAGGAGAAGAGGAACAGCTATACAGGTACTGCTGCTGCCTGAACTTACAGCAAGAGCATAGTGCCTTGCTTGCCAGCAGCCATCCCATAGAGGTGATGAGCTTGGTAAGTAGCACACGGTGCATAGCTGGGCCCACACAGTGAGCCTGCCAGGGACACGACTGCAGCATGTAGCCCATGTCACTGCTGAGGTGGGGTCATACTGCCAGAGTGAGAGAGCCCCAATTGCTACAATAACTCATTCTGAGATTTGGGAAAATGAGGATGTGTCCAACATCTTAGGCTAAATGACACTTGACTAGTTGTTCAAAACTCTAAGATCAAGTGACAGCTGCTTTGTATCTAATGGCAGAATTTCTTAAAATAAAACTCCTTCCACATTTGAGTTGCTTGCTCAACTTGTCAAAGCAAAACACATTTGCTGAACTGCATACTCCATTCAGCCATGTATGGAGGCTTCTTGAGTCCTACCCAATGCTGAAGTGTTTCACCAAGCCAAATTTTGTTATTGCCATAGCTGGAGATGACATAAGAAGAAATGCAGGATTTGCAACAAATTGTCTTAACATTTGTTAGGCTAAAGGGGAAATACAATCACACAGGATAAGCTGACTGCAAGACTTTCATCTTTTTCTCTTCCTTCTCAGGATGTAGCTACTTAGGGTAGTTAGAAGCAATTTATACTGTGGTATAAATGTTTGAGACAGAAGCATAAATAAAACATTCCGAAACTGTAAGCTAAGTACAGACATATATACATATTTCTTTTGTCAGCTTTGAAACTGGCTATTGTGTTTTAAATTAATTTTCTTATGAGAACAGATACTCTCAGTTATTTTCGTATTCTGCTGTGTTTGTGTCACATTAGTTTTGCTAACTATGTAATTTTTGACTCCTGATTAAGTGTCTAAGTAGGTGTTTTACAGCAAAGAGAAAGAAGTTATCACGCTAATGAAAAATATCCAGTCCTCTATCTGTAAGCACAATGGCTGCATTGTGATATTTACAGCCCCACAACTTATTTTTATCTTGGTTAAGCAATTTGGAGGACTTGTTTCTGGTTTGGCGTGGGGCATACGCAATAATGCGTGGTTTTAAGTTTCTGCTGAGGTCTTTCCACTCTCTCTTCCATTTTATTATTACTACTGTCCAATTTAATGTAAGGTATTTCAACTTTTCTGGTGGGAGTTCTCCATTGAAGAGAAAGGTTTTGCTTCCATTGGGATATGCAGCATTGCCTAACCATGCCTGTGCTCTCTGCACAGTGTATCAGAGCTGCTTTTCTGCAAACAGAGTAATCCATTTCTTAAGTACTCAAATAAAAATTAGTATTGTAACTTCATTTTCAGCAAATAAACCATGGTGAATCAAAAAGCATCAGGAGGCAAAAGAGACTGTGTGTTCTTGTACCTGAACAATTTGCTGTAGCTTTTGAGGCGTCTCTTCAATTCAAGGCTGGATGCTGGATCTTGCCCCATCTCTCGGTGTAGGTGTAGATTTCTCTCTTGGAACTGGAAGTCTCATTAGGATCAGAGCATGAGATCTTGGTTGGGTGATTGCTCTCCTCTGTTTTTTAACTATAGAATAAGGAGGAAGAACACAGATACTTTGCCTGTGTAGAGTGAATATGGTTATTGCAGTCGTGTATGTGTTGAACAAAAATTTACACAATAACAATAACCAACAATTTTTCCTATGCTCTGAGGACTTTTTTTTCATTTTAAAGTTTGGCTTTTATTTCATGTGCTCAATTTCCCCACTCACATCTAACAATGTAATTATTAGTAAATTCCCATGAGCAGTATTGAAGAAAGATGCTGTCTTAGGGATATTTTAAGTTTTTCAAGACTAAAAGGGCTTGGTATCAGAATTGTTATTGATTTCCAGTCACTGTAAAGTACACACACATCACAATAAAGGTTAACTGCCTAGAAGAATGTAAAAGAGCAGCGACTTTAAGTAAAAAGAAATTCCAGATTAAGAAGAAATCAGACAAAAGTAAATGCAGTGAACTGCTTTCTTTGTGTCTGGAGTGTTTTCTTCATATGACTATTGCAAAAACAATGTTTTCTTTTATTCTTCTTAACACAGGCAGGAACACATCAATGTTTAATTTGACTATGAGTAATATATGTATTCCATTTAACCCCAAGTATTTCGGACTTCGTATGTTTTTATAATGATGATGTGAATTTATAAATCCTTAATGCCCTTAATGCTGCCCATATGTTGTGTTGAAATCTGTAAAACTAAAAATCAAGAAGATAGTTATGGGCTCCAAAAGCTGAAAACCAACCTAAGCCAGTCTAACAGCTAAAGATTTGTCAGCTGGATCCTAATGCTCCTAAACCTTTGGCAGAACAAATGTTGCCCTTGAGAACTTATTATATCTGGTCATCTTAAATCACTCTACAGAAATAATACAAAATAATATAAAATGCTCTACTTCTAAATAGAAGGCATGATCCTGGCATCTGTGCTTCTGCCCCAAGTGCTGTCCTTCTGTGCCACAATCAGCATGAGATTTTCTTAGATTTATGCTTGTGGGCATAGGGACAACTGGAAGTCATTTGGAGATGCCAGTTGTCCTCATTATTATTTTTTTTCTTTTATCCTTATCCACTGTCAGTTGCTAAGGATAGTACTAGTTTTACTTTGAAGCAGTATGCAGCCAAAGATTACTTCATGTATATTTTTGAATCTCTGAAAGAAAGGACAAGAAAAGCCATAAGGACTGGCAGGAATGTATTTTCCATCAGCAGAAGATGATGGTGATTCTTCAACATGTGGAAAAGCTCTGCCTCCGTTTTTTACACACACTTGCCCAGTAACTGCTGAAGACTAGTCAGATTCAAGCAATCAGGTGTTCTCATCAATTTACAAACTTTTCATACCTATTTGAAACCCAAGACTTCTAAAAGTTACAAGTCATCAGTAGTTTGGAGGCTACCTTGCCCATGGGACTTAGAATTTCTTTTTGTCATCCTAGCTTTTGTTGGTAGCCTTTTGTTAGCTGACAATTGCTTTCTTCCTTTCACATCAGCTATTCATTTTGCTATATTTTTTCCCATCCACTCATAGTAAATGGATGAAGCAGCAGCACAGCATTATAATGAATTCCTATTTGGTTAGGCAAAAGTTGGGATTGTCGTGAGTAATCGAATTACTCCTCTGGAGACAGGATTTCTAAGTAAAGTGATGAGGTGAGGCGATTACAGCTGTAACCCTTACAAGCATAAAAAGATGTGTTATGCTAATCCTTTATGAATGGGTTGAATTGAAAGTGAGGGAAATAAAAAAGAATGCTCTTCAAAGAAGAAGGGGGGTATGAAAGGACTACTGTGTCATTTACTCCCTTTTCACTCATCCTCTCTTGCTATAGAGAAAAAAATAGTGGTAAACTGGAGTACTTTACCTTTCAAGTTTGACATTCAAATAATTTAATCTTTAACTGCCTTAAATACTGTGTAAAAAAATGAGGGGGTGGGAGAATAGGTATGGCCAAAAAAAAAAAAAAAATGAAAAAGTGCCAGTTAGTATAGGCTGCTTTTTGTTAAGGTTGCTAAACGTGGTATGACCTTATCTTACCTTGTTGTAAAAGCAGCAGGGTGAGGAAGGGGAAGAGAGACACTCTGGAAAGTAAGAGTTATGCCGAACATTACCTTTATCTGAAAACACTTATAGCTCAAGTGCGAGATCCTTGTTACCCCCAGGCTTGTTTATTTTCTGTTTCCACTCTTTCAGCAGTTAAATAAAAGTGCTCTGTCTCAAGTTAATACCTAAAAGGACTTTTAAAGGTTCAACTAGAAGGAGAGATGGCATGCAAATTACAGTAAAGTAACTAACTGAATAGAGTGTTATAAATATGTCTTGTTAATTGGATAAGAAGAAAGATCTTGTTTGTTTTTAGACAACGAAACTGAATATAAATGGCCAATGGTATTAGTAGCTTTTGAGTTTCTTCCGTGGGTTGTTTTTTTTTTTAAGATTTTGAACAATTTTCATTGTTGCTCTTTTATTTTCCTTTCTGTGTACTTTTTGGAGGGTGGGAAAGCTGACCCCGACCAGCAATTAATCATCCATTCAGCTGCTCTGCTCACCAGCAGAATGGGGAAGATAATCAGAAGAGGCAAAGTAAGAAAACCTGTGAGCTGAGAAAAGAATGGTGTAATAAGTGAAGAAAGGATTAATTTTTTTTTTAAAAGGAGATACAAAGGCGGTCACTCACTACCTCTCACAGCAAGTCCCGTGCCCAGACAGTCTCCAAGCTTTGTTAAAATAGAATTCCCGGGTTGTATTTGAACATGACATCATATGATATAGGAAATCCCTTGGGGCCAGCTGTACTGATCATGCCCCCTCCCAACATAATGCCCATCTCCAGCCACTTGCTGGTGGGGAAGTGTGAGAAATGAGGAAGGCTCAATGCCGTGCAAGCACTGCTCAATAATAGCTAAAACAGTGTTATCAACACTGTTTTGGTCAAAAATTGAAAACACAGCACCCTAACACCTGCAGTGAGGAAGGTTTACTCCACCTCAGATAGACTTATCCTTAGTCCATCCTCAGACAGACAGGTTCCTTAACAATGCTTAGACTTTAGGGCCATGCTTTTCAGCATTCTATATTTCCAGTGAGAATGGAGGAAGTTTCAGTAAAATTTCTTCCCCTACATAGGTTTACAGTGATGATTCAAATTTGGTGTTCTGAAGTTTCGTATTAATGAAATTCTCCATTACCTCTAAATCTGGAAAAAATATACCAGTGGGCACAGCGAAATGAACTGCTTTTTTTCCCTGTAAAATACCTGAAATGAACTGGAATTTAAGAATAGGGCCTTTGAAGGAAAAGGAGAAAATTTATAATTCCCAGAATATACAACTTTACACTTACACCCCCGAATTCCTTGAGTTCAGCTTCCCTGAAAAGTGTCTCTTTGCTACTCTCTTACTGTTTTGCCCACATCCTTCTTGAAGTTTTTAATGCATTAGCTAAGGGGGAAAGACTTCTTTTAACCTTAGAAATTATTCTCAAGCCATTTCTGTTCATTTCATTGTGGGTGAAACAGACCCTTGTGCACAAGGAGCCCTGTTTGAAGCGGGAGGGATAACCAAGCTCAGCTAACTCAGCTTAATCTCAGCTGTAATCTTCCCTGATCCAATGCTGAAGACAGAAATGAAATCCAAGATGACATATTCTGTTACCAGAGTATTTGATGGGTCAAGCATGTGAGAAAGATCTCACTCTGAGAAGAAGTTCCTCAGAGTTTTTACCCATCTGCAGCAGCACAGGCATGGTGGAAGTGCTATGAGAGAAGGATATTTGGGTTTAATGGGGGAGTACATACCAGTCATAGAAACCTATTTCCTCCAGATTTATGGGATGAGGATTATTTACCTTTTCAGAAAAATTTATTTAAATTTGGCTTTTGCTGTCACTGGGTTTCCAATCTGCATTTGTAATTAAAAGTTCTTAAATATTAATGGTACTTTTCATCCTTGCCAAAAGTTGGATTAGTGTAAGATGGTTTGATGTAATGAAACTTGTTTTGAATTTGCTTTCACTTTCAACTTTGTTAAGTCAATGAGCTGAGAGAGAATGAAGTTTAGTGTATTGTTACTAAGTAAAAGATTTCCTGTTTCTTGAAAGAGGATTTGCAAGTGTTCAATAAACAGAGTGAAAATTGATATTATATTAAAAATATCTTCTGGTGATAAAACTGTTTTAATAAATACCTGCAATGTCTATGAATGTTTAATAAGGCTTTTTTTCGTTAGTGGGCATAAATACATTTTACTATGTCTCATCAGCTCTTGGAGTGATTTCAGCTCTGCTGGAAGCTTAGAGCAAATACATTTAAGTAATTGTTGAAAAATATTTCAGTAAGTATTGCTTTTATGTAAACTGAGTGTCCTTAAATTGGCATCTTTGTTCACAACATTTCATGAAGCAAAAGACAGAACCTTGAAATAAGGCTTTTCTTTTAGTAGTTTCTGTTAAGAGTGGTTGAGCCACTCCTTTTTTGTCCATCCTGGCATCCGCTTGGATATCAGTAGGAGTCCTGCTCTCAAATGCATATGGAGATGTTCAATTTGCCAGGTCTCAAGAGAGTAACTGAATGTAAAGGACATTTAAAATATTTAAAGTAAACTGGAACATTTTTTAGTTTAAAAATCTGTTCAGACTAGTTCACAATACTAATACAAATTTTTTTAAAAATAAATAGACCATGAAATTTAGTCATTGCTTTTCTTATCTTTAGGGTTAATCTGATTTGGATTTGTTCATTTGGTCAGCAAAGGTTACTTTTATAAATAATTTCCTTATGCTTAGGAAAAAAGTACACAGGCTTAAAAACCTTAAAAGAAACATCAAGGGTAAAAGCAGTGCAGTACTTTTGAGACAGGAATTGTTTGATTGTGGTGTGGGGGCAAAGGTAAGGGAACATTAAATGACAGGATCCTTGTTGATATTTTTGGTTAGTAGAAGGTAACATGACTTCCCTCATTTCAGTGATGTTGATTGCTTGTTTCTACCTGCACAGTGAGAAGTAGGAAGGGATGTATTTGCTCCAACTAAAGGTGAAGGCTTACTAGCAGTGACCCAAGGTATATATCACAAGGACGTTGATCTGTAAATGACTCCACGTAGATTTGATAGTGCCTTTCAGTCTTTCTGCCTTTCAGATTCCTAACACTATTTGCATTCCTATTCTGCCCATCTCACAAAAAGCCAGACAATTTATGCAGAGTTAATGGTAGTTTCCTGGGGTGGCAGCACATGTGGTTGCATCTGGAGTTCCCATTGCTAAGCAGAACAAGGGATGGGCTTTCTGGATTGTGAAAAGTAATGTCTGTAACAGGTCTGGACTGTGCCTTTGGAAAGAAGGAAAGAAATAGGCCACTTCTTTCACTCACAGAGATCCACATTTGGATTTGCTTCTCTTTTCATTGGCATATATCTCTCAGATTCATGTAGCGAGGGATACCATTCCAGTTAAATTTAAACTGACATTTTATAATCACAAATCACTGATTTTATTTGCACTTCTTACATTTCTCTTTCAGCATTTTGTCCTGCTGAAATGTTCTAGTGATAAAAAGAGGCTTTTACAGTTTTCTTATGGAGTTCAATGTAGTCCCTATGGATGGCCATGGGGTCTCTGTTGGTCAGACCCAGGGTGCCACGGCTCTCCTAGAGAAGGGTACCACAAGGGACAGCTTTCTAGGGGCCTCCGGCAATCCTCTGGCTGCACAGGGAACCTCAGCAGGGAAAATGGCCTGTGGCAGCAGGCATTCAGCTCTTGGAGTGATTTCAGCTCTGCTTTGCGAGGTAACCCTGGTTGACTCTGGGAAAGAGAGACACAGGAGCGTCGTGTAGCGATTCTGCGAGGAATGGCTTTATTGTCCAGCGCCCTGCAAAGGGGAGGCCAGGGATGAAGCTCCCTGGCTCTGGGGGTAGATGGAGGGATTTTTATGGGGAAAAATAGGGGGTGGTGTTGAAGGGCAAAGACCAATGGGTTACAAAGAATCTACACAGGGTTCCAAGAGCCTGACGGGAAGTTGCCCTAACTACAGTGTTGTGCGAGGACTGCTCTATCCCAGTGGGAATGCTCCAGGTTGAGATAAGCTTATCACAGCCCATTCAAGAGACTTCTCTCCAGGGGAGAGGCCTGGCAACTTTATCTGCCTCCACAGTCCCAAGTTGTTTAATATTTGCTTCAGAAATACATTATTATTCTCCACTTGCAAACAGTTTTATATTTAATTTTGCTTTTTGAGTATTTGGTAAATATCAGGCATGATCATATTGGATTGCACTATGTTTTCATGTAGTACTTAGTAGTCCTATCATTATACCGGAATCAGACAAAAGAAGGTCTATCAAATATTATCATTCCATTCATTGGCTAATGTATTTCCTGGGTGTACATTTCTGTTCAGACATTAGTTGAAATATGACAATTCATCTGATTTATGAGAGCTATTCAGGCAGTCTGAAAGTCATCTCCTGTGTTGGTACTGTCTGAATATATGAGGATGAATCCTTCAGCCCAAATTTGAAAATTTTAGCCAGCTGTCTCTAAGAAAGCTGATAGATAACATTGCTTGGGTTTTAAGGAATACGAAGTTGAAGTGAACCATTCATTAAAGTCGTATCAAGTTAGTCAGTGAATAAATCCTTTTTTCCCTTCCTTGGAAAGATGAAAGACTATTTTTGCCATGAATGACCAGGAACACCTGCTTATAAATGGGAAGTCACAGTGTGGAGTGGCCTGGGTGGTTCAAATTGCAATTCACATTTGCCAAAGGGACAATGTAAATAAGGCATATACAGGTGTGCCTTAGCTTGTGTCTCTGAACACTAGAGCACATTGTTTTAATGTCAGTCCTTGTTTAGTACAATCTTTGTTCTCATTTTAAAATGCAGATTTGGTTTTGGTACTTGTTAGACATAGCTCAGTGCCGCAGTATAGATATTTTTGCCACCTCATCTGCAAGAGTTCTTGGCACTCCATCAGTTTAAGGTGATTTTCTCCTCCAAATCAATCACATTTTAATCAGATCACAACTGACTGAAAACCCTAAAACCAGATTTAAAACATAAATACCAGAACAGTAATCTTCTTTGCCGACAATCCATTACATAAATCATATTTGTGTATATTTGCATGTTATAGTTGGCTTCATTTATTTTGACTTGCATGTGAATTTGAAGATTTTGTTAAATATATGGTTGGAGTTTTTTCTGTTGATACAGCAGTATTTTCCTGGAGAAAATAGCTAAGAAAACAGCAGCTTAAGGCATATACAATACAGAGCTGGTCATTTCATCCTCTGGATAAAAACAACCAAACGCTCTACTACCTGTGTAAAATGTGTGGCTGAGGGGGCACCAAAGTAATTTTCAAACTGATACCTTTTAGTTCTGCATACTGTACAGCCCATTACTACCTTTCCTACAGTCTCACTGTCTTCTGCCAGAATCTGTGCTTTGTGAAATTAAAAACTGGTTTGTCTTTACCTTTTATAGGTATCAGTATAACAACAGATATAAAAAGTTCATCTAACGTTAATCGTAAAAGTTCTCTATTATACCTGGTTCCTCTTCACAGTCTTGTGTGAATATTTCCTCGAGTAATGGAAATAACAAAAAATCTCTTTATTTTTTCAGATGAGGGAGATTATTAGAATTTAAGATTTGAAGATAACAAAACTTCAGTATTAAAAGAAAAAAACATGAAAAAGTAGAGCCAAAGATTCAGAAAGTGGCAATACACTTTTAACAGTCTTTTTTCTTGCAGACCTGTTTTGTCCTGTAGTCTGCAGGACTGCCATCTCTTCTTCATGCTTGAAAGTTTCTTTGACATATTAATAATGTAGGAATATATAGAAAGAGAGGCAAAGGCACAGTATGAAAGGCTTTTAATATCATTACAGGTCCTGTTCTGAACTCAATAATCAATGGCAATCAACCCAGAGCTGTGATTATTGATGTGTTTTTCATACAGTTGTCATTGCATTAGCTGCATGTTGTTGCAGTGTCATTATGTCTGTGTGTCTAGATGTCAAATGTGGTAAACAAGCCTACAGACAGGCTCATAACTTCTTACAGAGGGTTTAAGGCTTAGGTAACATATTTGAGTTGGAAATGGCAGTGTAGCAGAAGATGACAAAGCTTTTAGGCTGCTAAAGGCTGTTGCCCTCACATCACAGCTGGTAGACTAGCACGGATAAGCACCACAGCTTTGATGTTTCAGTCCAAAATCAGGTGGCCGAGCTTAAAGTGCTGACATAAGACCTTTCAGATGTATTTAGATAAGCAGATTTGGGAGCAACTGCATAATTAGGGTAATGGCTGAGATAGTGCTTGCAGCCCGCTGTGATGTGCAGCTGAGTGATACCCCCCACTGGTTTGGAAATGGATATTTGTCTTTCCCTCATGCTCCCAGACATCCAGCTGCTTAAGACACCTATCAGTGCTGAAAAGTTCAGGAGAACCTCAAAAGTTTTGACCCATGTAACTTTCTGGAAGTGGATGCTCCTCAGATAGGAAGGCCTTACATGGGAATGAAGACCATTCTCTGCCATGGCCATTCTCTGCCATGGCTGTTGCACCAGTGCAGCTGTTTCCTAGCCAGCCCAGTGGACGCCTACAAACACTACACCGTGTTATTAAGGTATTACAGAACTGAAGAAGTTGCAAAAAGAATCTCTAAATGGAAGAATATAACTCTTGTGAAAGAAAGCATCTTTTCTTCTTTTAGAGTGTATTTGTTTACTCTTTCACTCTATTTGAAAAAGTTCCAAATTTTACAAGAAACAAAATAACAAAGACTGTCAGTCATGACAGTAATAATCTGGGATATTAATAACAGATGAGTTATTAAAGACTGTATATAAACTATATAAACTATGTATGCTACGTATAAAATTTGATCTATGCCTGTTTGGAAAAACTAGGACCTACCCCCAAACGAGGAATTAACCACTTGTTTTCTTGGAGGGTTCTGTGTATTTTCTCATCTTTCACCATTTTGAATGTCATATAACAACTGATCACTGCTATAACAAGCCGTATAGGACACTACATAAACTTTAATTTTTGTGGGTTTGGTGTTTTGGAAAGAACAAAGGAAAGACGATTTCTTGTCTTCCTCATTGCCTCCGTCTTTTGATTCCATCTACAATGTTATTAGCATTTGATATAAGAAAATTATTCGTCTTGGGAATTTCTGTGTTTTGAGCTATTGTTCATGATGAGACTTTGCACTTTTCTAGTGGAGGAAAGTTAAGGTACCCTTACTTCCTTCAGTGTAATTATGCAGGTCTGCAATAGCTCTGCAACCCCCACACTACCAGGAAATTTTCACTTGTGATTTTATAGTTGCTTAAATTAGCAGAAGTTATTCACAGAATGTTATTTTCAATAAATATAACGAAATGGAACTTCAGACATTTGATAGTAATAGTTTTCCCCATAAACCATGTCATGTGCCTAGATAAGTGATAATGATCATTATAATGTACTTTCTCTGCTAAACTTCTTAAATGCTGTCTGGTGGAAAGACACATAAAGATGAGGCATTTTGTATATTTGTAATCAAACATTGCTTTTTTAGTAATTTTCTTTTAAGAATTAATTAAGAATTCTGAGCTAACAAGCCGTATAGGACTCATTGTGCGCACCAGGTAACGTCTCAGTGCAGTGTCTTGCACAGTTGAAATTTTATAACATCAAGAGAGATTTTATCTTCAAAAACACATGTTTTTGAAGGCAGTTTGTTAAAACTTGAAAGTTGATGGAATTGTAATGTGGCCAAACACTAATTTAACAAATGATCTCATTTGTAAGAGACTGACTGTTTTTATACGTTCCCAGGAAAAAAGGCTGCAACAGGTCTAACAACAGGTCCATTGTGCTTATAAGGGAAGTGATCACAATGACCTTAAGAAATGGTAACAGTCAATCCAACAGGCAATTTTTAAATGGTTTTTTGATCAGGTAGATCATTCTTAGCCAATACTCCTTTCCAGAAAATTAGAGAGAAATAGTGGTTTATATTTCATTGTTTCAGTCTGATACTTTACAGCATGGATGTTATGTATTTCTACATTTATTTTTTTAGGTACCCTTTTCAAGATCTGTTAGTATACATACCAACAAAAAATTTGGTTTGAATTTCTAGATCTCTACTTCCATATTGGCTACTGAAAGAAATACATCAAGTGGCTCATGAAAGCCTTATTTTGAATTTTTTTTTTTTTGACAAGACACAGAAAATTAACCAGATTACCAAAAAACTAAAATCACATTAGGTATTTTCCTGAATTTTTCCAACATTTCAAACATGCAACTGTTACAGGATGAGATCTGGTATTTTATAAAAAGCCCTTAATATTGTCTGAAATTTATATTTTAGAACATCCTACAGATTTCTAAAACCTGAGTTCTCACACGGATTAGGATTTTTTTCAGGTAAATCTCCAGCCTTTGAATTGTTGGTGACAATTTTGAAATTATGACCTGAAAGGGAACTTCAAAGATTAAAAAAAGCACCAGAGCAGACCCCTGAAATATGGTATCCTGATTCCTTTCACATATTTGTTGTCATGTGTTTTGACAGTAAGACAGTCCATAATGGGAGGAGAGGAAAAAAGGTTGTGTCGTGGATTTTCTGGTATCAAAAAGACTAACAAATAGACTCAGATTTATCCACATATAAAACTCAGCAACATAACTTATTACTAATATTTTGGAGCTGAAGGTTCTAAACACACCCTGGACCTCGTCATGGGCTGTGACGAGGAGGAGTCTCCCCTCTCTTGTGCAGTGCTGCTGCAAGATGGGAACAGACCTCTGACCTTGGCCTCTGTACTCTTTGCTTTGAGAGGTGCCATTTCAGAAGCCTTAGCCCATATTTTTATCTCGTGCCCTGTCCCATTTAAGACGACTGAACCAGAAACTGATAGTGTAACTCCAGCTTATACCCCTGTGTAAAATGCCTTGTCACAATTGCCATCTGTATTCGCCCAGAGCTTTGTGTGGCCTGGGGGCACAGTTGCATCACTAAACCAGCTCCTTTAAAGCTAACTTAGTTATCTCTGCATAAACAGCTGTTTTCTTGCATGAGGATAGCAGCTTGCAATTCAAAAGCTGTAAAACCTGTGGATTATAACATTCACTGAACATCCTGTCGCGTTCCACTGTGGGGAACTGCGGAGAGTTCTTTTAAAAATGGATGGTTGGGAACGAAATGAAGCCAAATGAGGCAAACCTTGTATATGAGAATCGTTTATTGATAACAAAATGGAGAAGGAAAAGGAGTTGCCCAAGCAAAAGAGGGCTCGAAGAGACAGAAAAGAAGAAAGGAAAATGGAAAAGGACTGGGGGAGAGGAGAGAGAGAGGACAGAGAGAAAAAGAGGGTGTTGCCACCAGCGAATCAGGGCAGTGCTGTTGGTGCCCAGGCAGCAGGGTGTGTGCACCTGTGCTACCTGCCTGTACACAGGCTGGGTCCCGGTGAGCCTGCACGGCTTCACAGGCGCGGCTCTCGCGGGCACACAGCGAGTGGCACAAGGATGGGAGGACCAGGACCCTGGACAGGGCTGCAGTGACCAGCGGGATCAGGGTGGCAGGGCGGGCAGTGATCAGCACGGCAGGGTTGGAAACAGGCAGCCCAGGCAAGGATGGAGGGTGAAGTGGCAGGGCAGAGGTCAGGGGCACAGGAAGGCAGGACAGGTGTGAGAGCGAACCAGCAAGAACAGGAGAGCCAGAAGGTAGGCAGGCTGGGGCCAGGGCAAAGGAGGGGGCGAGTGAGAACAGTGAAGAGTAGTAAGCCCCCGCGAGAGCAATGCAGTCGGTTTTTGTACCCCCCGGCCCCTACCAAAGCCTGCCCACTAACAGGGAAGCACTGGTCCAGTCCAATATTCCTTTGCTGCCCATTGGTGGAGACCTTATCACAACCTGATTGGAGAAGCGACTCCAAAGTGTCCCCTGCTCACTGCCTGGTGTGGGGTGTTGCCAGGTGAAGCCCTCCCAGAGTCAAGGCTGCTTCTAGTTGCCTCCTGCATGAGGCACATGCACACCCCTCCTCCACATGCCTCTGACAAACATGGTTGAGGCATAACACAACTGAACTGGCTCCTCGCACATCCTAATTCCCTATAACCAAATCCTGTCCTTGCCATAGTTTTAAAGATAGTAGAGTGCCTGCAAAGTGCAAGGCTCCAGAAGTATGTCTTAATGGCAAATATTGTAGAAATGCATTGATGCCACTAATTCTCTCTTTCAACATGATCCATGGACAGCAGGGCAGAGTGTTGCAGGAACATTGTCTCCTCAGCATTGTTCCTGCTCTGGCTCTCTTCATCTGGTCATGTCCAAGGTTTCTCAGCTAGTGAGGCAAACAGATTCAGCACTTTCTTCACTTGATACTTCTGAATCTTTTAAGGTAAACTTTTTTCTAATTGGTCATAAATTCATGGACATTACCGGTTTCAGAACCCTCATTAATTTTCATTTCAGACCCTTATAGCAGCAGAGACTTGGATCACAAGATTCTGTTTTCCTTAGAGTTTCCTACCAAAGTAGTACTATCAATGAAATGATCTGAAGGTCCTGGAGAGTTGTAGAGATGTGTTTGACTTTTTTTTTTTTTCAATATTACTTATCAAAGCAATATTTATCTACATTTGAGAGGGTTTAACTGCACTAGTCAGGAACTAGTCTTTTATACATAAATGCATATATTATACTGGAATTCCAGGTAGCATTATCATTATTGTAGGGCAAGATATTCTGTGCTAGATTGTTTAATTAATTAAAATGTATATAAATATTTATAAGCTATGTGTTCATAATTTAAAAAACATCCAGTAGCATAAGCTCAGGCTACTTTTCTGCATTATCTGAAAGCAGGATGTGTAAGCAGGTGGTCTCCTGTTTACTTGATACCATATTTTTATGCACAGCCAACTGTGGGACTCCCTATGCGTAACTTCTACAGCTCCTTACACCATCACAAACCTGATGAAACAGAGGTTAGCCTGAAGCTGTATTTATTTCAGTTTTGCACGTAAACTATCAGAAGGGGCCCATAAATAGCGTCTGTATCCATTTCTGCAGCAAGGACCTCTTATGTAGAGAACATAGTCGTATTTAATTTTGTCCATATGAAGGCGTTACTTATAATATCACAAAGCTTTTGGGCCTTGAGGGCTCCTTCTGTTAGGCTCAGCGTCTGGAGGTGGTGACACCTCCCCCTTTCCCCTCGTGAGGGACACTGATGGGAATAAATTTGGCACAGTATGTTGCAACACAGTGTAAGACAGCAGACTTAATCTAAGCATCACCTCACTACCCTCCCCTTTCAGGACAAGTTCAGAGAAGAGGCTGCTGGTACCTGGGATCTCCCTTTCCACTGGCAGAGCCTGTTAAACTCCCTTCCTTGGGACAGTCATGAACCTGGTTACCATGGTGACAGGGATGAACCTGACACTTCAGAGCACAGCACAGGGAATCACACTTTCTGCTCATGATCACATACAATTTTTGTTTCTAATAACGCTACCCTAAAAATCTGTAATTTAGAATCTTGGAAGCAACAGCTTAGAGGGGTCCAAACCCCAGTGAATTTCTGGCATGCCTTCATCTCCCAGAAGCTGTACTCCAAGAGGGGAATTCTTTAGGAGCTGTAGGGAAGACATAATTGTGAAGATTCCTTTCCCAGTAAATATATCTTCAGCTTTCAACTTGAGAAAGAAAAATCAGCAGTGCTGTACCAAAGTGACCTGTGTGGGGATATCTTTAAGACCTCATGCATCATGTGCATAGTTTGCTAGAACAAGTGGCACATCCTATCTCCTGATCCCTGCAAATCATCTGTAAAATGTTTTCAGCAAACAGAATCAGCTCAGACTTTTTTTTTTAAACCTAATAAAGCTAAAAGGGGTTAGGGATCTTCTCTCATTGAACTTGAATTTATTAATTAAATTTCAGACTGATAAAAATTTCCTTAATTGCACAATGATCATATCTGTAGCAAAGCAGTAACACAACAAGACTGATGCAGGCAGAACAGTCTTTCTGGGCAGACGAATAAAACACAGGGCAGACCAGTCTAAAAGAAAATATTTGTCTTAGAATGCCACTTAGTTTCTCAGCAAGCTCTTTTCTCAGGTGGTGGACTGACATCTCCAGAGCTACCTTCAGTTTCGTTTGATGTTATCATGTTACCTTGTTGAACTCACTCAGATGTCATTCCTGGATTTAAGTAAAAGTTTTTGAATGCCACATAACAAAAGTGCAGAACAGATTCCCTTGAGCAGAGCTGTTTTGAATATCAAGCTATGCAGCGATCACACCAGTTTGTGAGAATTCAAAGATCTGCCGTAAACAGAAATTAACATTCAAAGAAAATGCAGTGTAATAAAATAGTAGTTTTAATCATGCATAAAACTAAGTTTCTTTCCTTGCTCACACAAAGGAAACCCAGCAGAAAATGCTGTGAATGTTAAGAAAGTCAAATCATATGGTGAGAATGTTGTTCAAAACCTCTGATTTAAAAGCTGTCTTTTAGAAGGCTGGCTGTTCTCTTAGTGGTGCCATGCAAACAGCCCTGCAAAATCCTGCCAGAATTTTCTGCTTGAATAATTGTGTTTGGATGAGCGAGTAGAATATCATTGTCTTGATTCCTATGCCATCTTCTTGGGAAGGTATAGGTGAATAGATTTTGTGCTGACTGTCATAAATTCTCTGACAATTTTGCAAGGCTGTGTGTAAATTTTGAACCACAGAAGGAAGGAGAACACAGGAAAGAAATATGTGCCGTGACTGGATTCCTTATGCCACAGTATACTTCAAAAATTAAGTGTAAATACTATACATGTGCTCAGTTTTAGAAGAGGGTATTGGATATTGTGGTGTGTTTGATTAAAAATGTGGTTTAAAAATTTAGAGTAATTAGGTACATCAGGAAATTGTGAAAAAATGGACTCTACCTCACCAACTGTTTAGAATTTTACTGTCCCTGAGAGAATTAGCAATGCTAGTCTAATTTAGTGCTGTTCACCATTGAACTTCATTCTATTGATCATGGAAGTTGACTGATTGACTATTCTCCTTTAGTATCTATGAAAACAAGGAGAATAACTTCTTACATGGTGACTATTACTGCCTATGTGCAGAGTCAGGATCACTGGATCAAGTTTTTTTATGAACTTTGTGACTGGGACTGTGGAATATGATTGTTGTTACTGGTCATTAGTTCAGGAGAAAGGCAAGTAGATAAATTGCTAAAATCCAGTGTTCTCCTCCCAGTCTAGTTCATAAATCTTCAATGTAGGCAGCTATTTCTGTACAGGGGAAAATGTAGTTAATGCTCTGTTTTAGATCAGAGACTTGCACATTTTATGGAAGATGAGTTTGCATGTGTTGAAAACTGTAGGGTTATCTCTTCTCAGATTTACAGGATCAGAATGCAAAAAACATATTGATATGCAAGGCAAAGACATCATAAAAATTAACACTTAATTCATGGTCTATTACTGTAAGGCTGGCCAAAGGAATTATTAGTCAATAGAGAGTCCATTTTATATGATCATCATTCTGTTACCATGCAAGATTCTTTCTCAGATCAATAAATTACCTTTTAATAGAGTCTGATGTTCAAGATGTAAGAGTGTATTGCAGGACTACATTACTAAAAATGAACATTAAAAACTAATAAAGCAGGTGTTTTTGTAACTTAAGTAATTTTAGAGCATTTTTGCCCTTTTTAGAAACATACAGTAGTTAACTCAAAATAATTTTATCTCTCCAGTTTAGAGATGTCCTGCTAGGATCTTGTCATGGACCATGTCAAAGTCTTACAGAAGTCCAGACAGATGACATCTGTAACTCCTCCCTTGTTCACTGATGTAGTCACTCCATCATAGAAGATTGCTCAGTTGGTTAGGCAAGTCTTGTCCTTGGTGAAGCCTTGCTTACTTGAGTTACTTTGTTTGATAAAACCAGCAGTTCAGCCTAAGGAAGAACCACTTCAGAGATCTAAATCCTGATTGTCTTGTAGAGGGTAGAGAAAGCAAGTTCTCAGAGTAAGCGGAAGTTTACTTGCTGCTGTAGTCCTTGTGCAATTAGCAGTGAGGAGGCACTCACTTATATGTGTAGGTTTAACACAGACAAAAGATTTCTCTGTTTTTCTCTCTGCTTATGTATGGGTAAGCTCACATATAGTTATTACAATACACTTTGAGCTATCAAAGTTAAAACACAAGTAATATGAAATGCTTTCAAATTCATAAGTTTCATTAAATTATTCTATGCTACATTCAATAGACTCTTCAAAGTAATCATTGCATGCAATACACATAGATTACAGTGTGATTTATGTCTGTGATTGCTTTCATATAGTCCCTAAGTGTAGCAGTCTAGAGAATGCATATATTTTCTGTTGCTGGAAATATACGTATAATAATCCTGGCTTCATTTAAGTTCCAAAGCAATTTTTCTGCTGCTATTGGCAAGACAGGTATCATTTTGCCAGTAGATTTTAGCATTTTGGATATAGGAGGCTCATCCACTGATTAAACTCTTGGTTAATGTATGACTATTCAATGACATTTTTCTCAACTAATTTAGGACTCTGTGGTACCTTTCTAGTGGGCACCAGCTTTATCTCATAAGTAGCCTTAAAGTTCATGGAATGAGTTACTGTCCCTTACTTCAAAACCCTTAATGTAAGGAAACAGGAACAAATGGTAAAGGCAGTTGATATCCTCCTGGCTTTCCGCTGTTGTTCGAAACACTTGACAGAGAGCTTCATTTTGAAGTTACTGATGATCCAAACCAACCATTTCCTAGAGAGTATATAATAAAACACACACGCCCAAGTTAGCCAAATAAGTAAACACCCTCAGCAACCTTTCCATCAGATTTTCTGAGATGTGGATGATTGTTTCTCTAAATTAACTTTTCTGAATGAAAGAACTGTGTGTGTGGCCATGCAATAATTTTAAACATGACTCTGAGAAGCACATATATTGCTGGCTCAATCAAGTTATAAGGGTCCTATCTTTCTCCAGAGAAATGTGAAACAGGTCTGTCATTCTTTCCCCTTCATTCTCTCATCACTAATTTTTTTTTTGCTGGCCAGCCTTCGCGTACGAAGATCCGGGGGAGGCCTCTTTCCTTTCAGACCTCCCAGCCTGCGCACTGGATTTTTTTTTAGGTGAGACACAGGGCGTGCAGATCTGAGCCCACCCTTTAATCCCGAGGTTCAATCTGCCGGGCCAAAGCGATTCTGGACAGTGGCAGCTGAGGTCCTCCTCAGGACGTAGGCAGATTGCCCCCTTGCAGGGCTAACGAGCTCTGCCTGCCCGGGGAGCAGCCTGGCCGGGATCGAACCCGAGCCTCGGCAATCTGCTATGCTCATCATCACTAATACCCCTTTGAAAATACCACTGTCCCGATCAAAGCTCAAAGCCTGTACTGTTGGATGTATTTTTGAGCCTTCAAGTTTTGAAGTGCATCTCCAGGTCACATCCAATCCCTGTGATTCATATTTTGAAATCTCTCAGTGATTTGGCATTAAATCTCCATCCACAGAGCTAAATCTCTTGCTCCAGCCTTAGTTATTTTGCAGATTGAGTAGTTCTTCCTTTTCCTAGGTCAGAGCTCCCCAGCTGCACTCACATTGTACAATTTCAGACTCAGCAACTATCCTAGTCCTGCACGCTCCCTCTTTACCCTTCCCATGTCCTTGCTGTTTCTCACTACTCCATAGAGCATACATGATTTTTTTTTTCCCCCCATTGGCATATAAAGCCATTTATATTTAACTTAGGTTTGTCTTTTGACTCTACTGATTGCCCTTTTGGCTCTACTGCTTATCAAATGTTCATTCACATTTGTCACATCCAGCCCAGCTAATACTGGACTGGGAGTTGATTCATTTTAAACATTGAGAATATTGAATACCTTCATGTTCCAGTTCTGCCTCAAAACTCATGCCCTTCCTTTCCTCTGTTAGACAGCATCCTGTGTCTGTCTGACATTAATTCTAGCTCGTGTGTGTTGTACCTACACACACCACTTTTACCTTACCACTTTTGTCTGATCCCCACTTTTACCCCTTGACAGCTCAACAACATGCATAATATGAACAAAAGATATAGTATTCAGTCCTCACAGGTTACGTATGCAAGTGTACATGCAGGCGTGTATTTACATAGAGGAGGAAGCATTTAGTATTTCTGAGCAAATAGAGTTCAAGCTGTAGGTGAGAGAGATGATTATAATGATGAATTCTTATGATGATGATTAAGTTTTACGATTAAAACACTGCCAGATCTCTCACTGTCTGTCTAGCTCCCATGTGGGTGTCTGGAAGAGAGCACGTTCCTAACTCAGAAGGTTTTTCTGAGGGTAAGTTTTTAGTATGTAGTTCAGATACTGCTGAGATGAAGGTTACAGAAACAAGTAATAAAGAGTAATTTTAAACAACAGAATTATCCTTCCCTCAGAAGGTACTATGGGTTCCCACACATGGAATCTGAATAGAAATGATCTATGTAACATGGTTAAATCCAGAAACTATCAGATGCAATTATCCCTGATAATGACTGCACTGGCTTTCTGAAAGGAGAAGATTTTCAGGGGAGCAGTAGCCTTTCTCTCATATGACTTCACCTTGGTTTTCATTGTGCTGCTTTCGGTGATCTGTTGAGAAGCATCCTGGTTTCAGACTAAAGGACATTTTCTGTGTAATGACATTGGCATGATGATACCAACAGTTTATTCCACAAGAGGCTGCTGTTAGGGGAGAAGTTAAGTGGCATCTGCTGCACGCTGGATGGAGAGTGAGAGAAGAAGGGCCAGAGGGAGAGCAAGCACATGTACCCCTTCATGCCAGTGAGTGGAGGAAAGGCCACAGCCTTAGAAAGCAGGAACTAGAGAACTGGAAACCATTTTCTATTCTACAAGTAAACATTGCATGGGATTTTACCCCTGGCTGAAACCTATTTATATTTTTCATATTTGTACCAGGCTGGAAAAGTTCATGTTCCTGATCCTTTGCACACCAGGCTGTTATGCAAAGAGGTGCAGAGTGAATGGCTCTGCGCTTTCACGTATATTCTATTTTTCTCTCTGCTGTAACCTGTAGCCTCAGCCAACTCAGCTTTGTTACAAAGTGGTTTCGTCTCTCTGTAGAACAGTGATTTGTGGGTTTTTTCCAGGGCCTATAAACAGAAATAAAACTCCTGCTGACTTTAGGCTTGACTTTGTGGATGACCTTCTTTAGAGAATCAAAATTCCCAGTAGAATGCAGATCTCAGACCAGATGCTGTAAGGTGAATGAATGTACAAAGGTGGACTGAAACTGGATGAAGAAGTACTGCAGTTCAGGATTCAGATTGTGGCTTGGAAAAAAGTGTTTTATTATTTGTGTGTCAATGTTTTCTTACTATTCATTGTTAAATATTCCGTATTTAATATCTGAAAAAATAACATTAAATGAGGTAATGGTGGTAAAGATATAGATTGTCTCTGCTTTGTCTTCTGCTTTTTAATACTGTATCTTATTTGGAAATTCAGCTGCATAAACACTTCTGCGTGTGTGGAGGTATATATATCTATATATATATATAGATATCACCTATATACATACACATATGCTTGCTATTGCAAGGAGGACCACAAAGATGGGGAAGGGCCTTGAGAGGAAGCCACATGAGGAGTGGCTGAGGTCACTTGGTCTGTTCAGCCTGGAGGAGACTGAGGGGAGACCTCACTGCAGTTACAACTTCCTTGTGAGGGGGAGAGAAGGGGCAGGCACTGATCTCTTCTCTCTAGTGACCTATGACAGGACCTGAGGGAATGCCCTGGAGTTGTGTCAGGGGAGGTTTAGGTTGGTTACCAGGAAAAGGTTCTTCATCCAGAGGGTGGTTGGGCACTGGAACAGGCTCCCCAGGGAGGTGGTCACAGCACCCAGCCTGACAGAGTTCAAGTGTTTGGACAATGCTCTCAGGAACATGGTGTGACTTTTGGAGATGGTGCTGTGCAGGGCCAGGAGTTGGACTCGATGATCCTTGTAGGTCCATTTCAACTATGCTTATTCTATGGTTCTGCTAAATTTATGGTGTGTCTATGTACATATGTGTAGATGTTTGAACACATGATGCCTGTATCTATATTTTGGCTACTGTTTGTAGTCAAATTATATTAAGACATACACATATTTGAAAATTATCACCAAAAATTATTTACCTGTCTCTCATGCTTACACATTTAAATAACTTCTTTTTTTGATTCATTTAGCAGCAGCAACAGAAGAACCTGAGGTGATTCCGGATCCAGCTAAACAAACAGATCGAGTGGTGAAAATAGCAGGAATTAGTGCTGGAATTCTGGTATTCATCCTACTTCTCCTTGTTGTCATATTGATCGTCAAAAAAAGGTAAGAAAATTGTCTGTGCTGATTGCTCTTTTTTTTTCTCCCCTCCTTATCAAACAATAAAAAACGGTGGTTTTTGCAGGTCTTTAGAGAAAAACGTTTTCGGACTGGTGGATCACATCAGTTTTTGGATTTGTTCTTTGTGTTTTCTTTTGATTTTGCTGTGATTCCTAGCATGTGTTTAAAGAGAAGATTTCTTTATATTTAAGATCTGATAACTATACATTTTCTCATACTTAATTATTTCCAAGGATTTTTAAGTTGGAGATGGAAGAATATACAGAATATTAAAGTGGGTGGAATTGAAATTTACAGATCCTTTTTTATGTTTTAAAGCAAAGAAAAAATAATAACTTATTACACTTTTCATGTTTTGACCACTTAATGAATGTTATTTTCTCTGTGCAGCTCTAATGAGTTATTTGTATCTGTATGTTACCCAACTTGCAAAATAATGTCATTTTATACCTCTATTTATGCTCTTATAAAACTAGAGTTTTTTCTTAAAAGTCATACCACATCACTTTAAAATTATCTAGTGAGTTCTTAGTGCATGAAATTGTTTAAAATTGTATTAATTTGAGTGAATTTAAATTTTTTCAGTGCTTTCTTAGACAGTAAGCAATATCGCCATCTTCTGGCCCTGTTCAATGCTATCCCTGCATCCCAATCCTCCTACCTGTAGTAACTTGTGCTACCCTATTGCTTGGTCAGTGTTTCAAAGCCTAGTCTTCCCAGTAGTTGCAACTCTTTTAACCTGGCATAAAATTCCATAATACTTCCCTATAATTCCGTAGTTACAGTATAGAAACTAATTCCTCTCTGTCTGTGCACTCCCTCCCTGGTGGGTCCCCTTTGCTGATTTCTCTCAGATAGAATGAGCCCTTTGCCTTCCCATGGTGTGTGCACTGTGTTCCCTTGCCTTTTGCAGAAGTTATAATCAAAATTCTTTTTCTCATTGTTGCATATATTCCTCTGAAATGCAGCTTGCTATTATTTTAAAATATTAAGATCATTCTATATGTTATGATTACTGGTTTGCATTAGATTTTTTTAATTTATTGCCTTTTCACAATTATCCCTGGAGATATATAACTTGGAGAAGAAACGTCTGCATTAGAAACATTAGGTATGCTTATAGTGTTCTGTGTTAGTTAGCTACATATGTGATTTTTCCCAAAAGTGCTTTTACCTTTCTCTGTTGTTTACCTCTGTGGTTGAGAATTAACACATATGCAAAAGATCCAACTCATCATATGCAAAAAAGACACACAGTCAGCCAGTTTTCTTTATTTACACAACTTTTGAACAACAAAAAAGGAAGTTGTTATTTGACTTTTAGGAGGAAATCTTTATATTGTAGCTTTGTAGCAAGGTATGTGCTGGGAAGTATCATCTTAGTGCGTGTTACAGTGCTCCCCTTATGTTTAATAGAAAATTCTCTGTGTGTGCACGTGTGTTTGTGTGTGAGAGACAGACCATCTAACGCTATAGAGTGTTGGTCACTTCCAGATGTGATTGACTAGCATTGCAAGTAACAAACAACCAAATACATGTGTTCGTTTTTCCTGTCCTTTCTGCCTCTTCCTTTCAGAGCCTTTTAGGCTCAGATTTTCACTATTGAATTGTTTGATCAAAGTGAGTTAATTATATCTGTGAAGTGATATTTTTAAATTTCCACTTTTGCCCCCTTCCCTCCTCTGAACCTGTGAAGGCACAATCCTTTTAGGAATTACCATCATTCTAAAGCACATAATATTTCTAAACTCCTGTACTATTTTGTATTCTAAATAGACGAGAAATTAACCTGCTTAATGAATCTTTAATGTTTGGCAATCTTTCATCAGGATAGTTTAATTTATTGTCTCTTGCATATGTTGTAGGTGTGCCATTCTTCTCCCCCTCTGCCTTTAGTGAAAACGGGCACTTTTTTAATACCAGCTTTAGTCAAGATCTCTTACAAAAAGCTTAAGAAAACTGTGTTCCTGAGTTAAATCAGTGCATCTAGTGAATCAGGGCAATTCATATCACGAAGCCAGAAACAGCTGTAAAAACTCTGACACATTCACACATACGGAAACACACTTCACTTAGTTGTGGTGGGACTGAAAACTGATCCGTCTGAATCATCCTCTGTAGTGTACCTATTCAGTGATCCATTATGTAGTATCCCTTTTGGTACTTGAATTAACCACAGCTTATTAAATGGAAAAGTCAATAAAACAATGGTTTCTGCATTTTTATTGGTTTATTAAGTCGTATGCACAGCCACCACTATCTCAAACTGATTAAATGCAGCATTACATTTTATTGAAAAATGGAGTACTAAGCAGTTTTGTTCATGAGCTTGAGATGTTTTAGGCTTTGCCTGATCATTTTATACAAATTGGTTTGAAGTTTTGCTGAATGAAGCTCTTAATGGCTTTTACAGACTTTTACTGGAGTAATCAAACCATCTAAGAAAAGGGATACTGCATCTTTAACAAGCAATGCCATTTTTATTTTTGAAATCATTGTTGGACTATTTCCAAATGTCCTTCATTTCCTTCCATTTGTTTACCTTCCATATTTTTGATGCTTAGCATGACTACATCAGCATTTCCAATTGTAAGATTTTAAAATAGAAAGCATATGTTTGCATCCAGGAAATGTGTGGTGTATATGCCAGTACACACATATCTGCTGGAAATGTACAATTTTCCTTAAAATGTGTGTACTCATATAGCTACACATAGTACACATACAAACATATACATATACAACTGTGTACTGATGTTAAAGTCAATGACAAGAAATTGTTTTCTGATTAAATGTATTTATTAATGGAACCTTTATTTTTTCTGACGGAAAAGTAAAAAGTCTATCTGCTGCACAATATTTGTACACAGCTGTTCATTTGTCATGACATCTAGGCAGTAATCATTATATTATGCTGAACTGCATGTTGAAATTACACAATCCATTTAATTTTCAAAATTTTTGGCAATAAGTGAAATCTCAGCATGTAATTTTCTCAAGTGATCTTTCTAAAAAACTAATCATTTTTAAACGCTAGGGGTTTTTTTGGTTTTGGTTTTTTTTGTTTGTTTTTAACTGCATGGCAAAGTAAGGCTAGTTTGTGCATGAGCAAGTTGAAATGCTAACCAAAGAAACATAAATTTTTCAACTTTTTTTTTAAACGCACATTTCTCTGCTTTATTGGATGTGACAGAGTCATGCTTTTCATTCACCATTGCTTCTCTTTTTCCACTGTCTGTGATTTGCTTGCCAGGAGGAGCTACTATTCTTACTCCTACTATCTGTAAGTAGAATATGGGTGACTTACTATTTTACGTGTTTTAAAGATGCAGTATCCCTTTTTAAAAAAGAAAAACAGTCTCTATAATTTTTCCAAAGTTTTATTGATAGCTACCATTCATTGTTCTCAGGCTTGAAAAATTGCTTGTATCATTGTTTCTTTTATTCTTACCCTGTTGTTTCTTTTTTTAAAGGGATATTGTATTTCTAACTGTATATTGAGACTTTAGCTTTTTGCTACAGTTTTTTCCGTAACTATCATTTTAGTTTATTATAATCATAATTAATTTGCATTATGATTCACAGCGACACATCAGACTGAGGAAAAAAGCTCTTTTCCAATTTCCTAGTTCGTGAACTGTGCCTGTAAATAACAAACTGTACTTTCTCCCAGTATCAGTTTGGGAGTGATCTTGTGCACCACTTTTCCTATGCAGGTCGTAGGCCAGTGACAAACTTTCATAAGTAGTTTATGGTCTGCCTCTTTTGCTTTTGAGGTGCTTTGCATACACATCCTTAAGTGGGAATCTTATTTTATGTCATTGGTTTGAATAAAGTTTTGCTTCATTGAAGCGAAACTGACTTGTTTTATACTTGTTGGCCAAACGAGTTTTTGTGAGGACTGTGACAATTTTGTCTGTGATTGATCAAGCAGTTACACACCTCCTTCGTCTTAAATAAATGCATAAAACCCTTGACTTCAGAGGAGTTCTAAGCATGCACTTGAGTGCTTTGATGAACTGGTGGTGTCCGATAATGATGCTGTTCCACATTTTTAGGCAGAATTAGTTGATTTCTTTAAACAAAAATAAAAAAAAGATAAGCTGGTTTAGCTAACTGCCATTCTCTGATTTATTGTGACAAATTATAATTTCCTTGTTAAATAACAATTGCTTCAACTCAAGATAATTAACCACACAGTTTCATCCTATGATGGAGCACCTTTCCCCTCCAACCACTGTAACACCCACCTGTGCAGATTCATCCAACTGAATCCTTTAGCAGATAATGAGAATCATTTACACTTTCTGTCAGCCTCAAGTTCCTTAACCTAATGATTCACTTAACTACCACGAAGCCTAGATTGCATGTGCCTTTAGCTGAGTAAGGGAAGGTAAAAAAAGGAAAGGAAAGGAAAGGAAAAAGAAGTTGTCAAACCCCAAGGGAGCCAGGAGCTCTTGAACAATAAAGCTGTCCTCCCATTTCCCAGCAGCTTTGGGTTGCAGGGATACAACACAATAGGCGTTTTTAGGCATTGAAGCAGAGCATAAGAACTAGAAAGTAGCTACTGTAATAAGCTAATAACGTGAAAGCCTTAATGGCTGTTGATTTATTTAGCATAGCTAGAAGGTTTTGTTACAAAGTGATGCTTCAAAGAAAAGCTTAATATCATTGAGAGATGAGATGTAATAGTCTTTTTGTTCCATTTCTGAGGTGACGTTAGAAAAAGGTGATCTTCAGTGTATAGAGACTGTTTGAAAAGGCTTTGAAACTTAAAAAACCACTTTGAACTAGAAATGCTAGTTTTGTGAATGCTTTGATAGTATTGGGAACCACTTATAAAGCTGAAGCAGTTTCACTCTTGGAAGTTCTTATGTTCTTCATTTGTTCAACCAGAGTTGATTTAAACCATCTCCTCTTAAGTTAAAAAGAATGCATGGAGTAAAAGTATAAAATAAAGCATATTAAGGGGGACATTCAGCAGATTTTTTTTTTTTTCATTTAACAACTGATACAGAACTCCGTCGAACAACAGTTTGATGAAAAAATAATAGGTTTAGAGACCACCTTTGCAATTATTGTAGTGAGAATGTTACTGAGTAGTAATTTTCCAACTATTCCATCTGTAGATGGAGAAAAAGAAGGGGGAGGGGGGTAGTGGGAAATGTGATAAAATAAGGACATGAACCTGATTGGTGGAAGAATCTATGGAGGGCTTCGTCCATCCATACTCTACATTGTGGTCTCTCATTATGAACCAAGACTGTTTACTTAAGAAAGAGCCCTGTAATATTTTCTTAAATAAGCACAAGCATTAAGTGCTTTTGCCCTAGAGAACAGTGTAGGTCCTTTCTGGTGAACATTCCCAGGATTCAACAAGTAAATGGATGTATAATTTACACTAATATTCTTCATAGAATCCCAGAATTATTTGTGTTGCAATGGACCCTAAAGATCATCTAGTTCCAAGCCCCCTGGTGTGGGCAGGGATATCTTCCACCAGATCAGATTGTTCAGAGCCCCATCCAGCCTGGCCTTGAACACGTCCAGAGAGGGGAAGTCCACAACCTCTCTGGGCAACTGGTGTCAGTGTGTCACCACCTTGATAGTAAGGAATTTCTTCCTAATATCTAATATTCTAATATATATAGTAAGTATCTAATATTATCCTTGTCTGCTCTTAGAATGTGAATGGAATATTTAAAGTTGGCAGTCCTTTTAGTCAAGAGAAATGTAAGATAAACATTGTCTAAACAATTACCAGAGCATTTGGTGGTATTCTATGCAGAAAAAGCTTATGAAGATAAGCTGCGTTTTAAATATTCAAGAACTCAGTATGTTAAGTGATGATTGTGTCTCTCCCATGAGGTGTCAGATTTATCCAACTAAGCAGGTTGGTTATCTGCTGTATTGTAGATATGGCTTCAGCTGAAAACATGGAGATTTCAGAACAGTTTAATGCATGTTACAGGTTTCTGCAGAACCAAGGTGCACCTCGTGCTGCTCTGCGTACTTCCTGCTACTTGAGATATAGCCTTTAAGTGTAGTAGGATTTAAGTTATAATAAAATATATTATCTGCTTCCATCTGACTCCTGGAGACAGTGAAAATCACTTCCAGTTCTTTATCAAAAGGGAGGAATTGAGAGATATTTCTGCAGTGTGTACTTTAAGGGCTTTGGCTGCTAATTTGAGGGGTTTTGTTGTACAGATTAGGTTGGTCTTTAACTGTGATACAGAATGTAATCTTGACTGTTGATGTCAAGATTGCGATGTTCCCAAACTGCATGAAAGGGTGGAATGATGAGGGTGGTTTTGTTTTTCAAAGAACCAAAGTTCAGCATCAGGAACATAGTGTGGTATTCTCTTGTATCTTGTATATTGAATGGGCAGCACAAGCTTTTACATAAAACATAATATAAATATGTATTGAATAATTATGTTTCTTTTGTTACTTCATAGGTATTTTGACTAACAAAGTAATTTAGAAGGTTACATGACTCTTCTTCCCAACAAGGCAAGCAAGGGGAATGAATTATCCGTTTATAAAATCAAAACAGATATTTAAATGGAGATGGTTGATAAAACTGCATGCACAGATGCTTCTTATTTGTCATTTCAGTTAAAACGTAATTATATTCTCTAATTTGTTTATATTAGTGTAATTACTCCACAGGAAAAAAAATTACTACCAGGGTACAAAAGTAAGCTCTTCCATTACAGCATTTGTGTGTGCACAGAAAACACAAGACCACGACTCTTTCATAGCGGGGTGCACAGTTTTACCAATTACACGCTGAAAAAATCGCACACGGGGAAATAAGTCAAACTTTTCAGTCACTCAGGATTATAGAGGATGATTACTGTAGACATAAATGTTCATCAAATATTAAGGTGGTTTACTTTTTTTTTTTTTTTTTTTTGGTTGGNNNNTTTTTTTTTGGCTGGGCAGCAAACTTGCAAAGAAGCGCAAGGATGCCATGGGAACCACCCGCCAGGAGATGACGCACATGGTGAACGCCATGGACAGGAGTTACGCCGACCAGAGCACTCTGCATGCAGAGGATCCCCTGTCAATCACATTTATGGACTCGCACAACTTCAGCCCCAGATGTAAGTAGAGAGTGATAGATACTCCAGGGTGTAGGCGAATATAGAATCGCAGAGAACAGTTCTGCTTTTTAAGGAAAACTGTTTTAAGCTCCAGGTTTTCCAGGAACACTGGTAAAGCAAAAAGGTTGAGTAAGGATGTTTGTGTGTTATCCTTATTGGAATGCAGAAAATTATTTAATTAAATATTTGCATGTGCTTTCACTATGCAATGATATTTATTTTAGGGAAAGTATTATACTTCTAGAATTTCTCAGTTAAAACTTGAAATTGAGTTTTCCCTCATGAGGCTATTTAATGCCAGCACATTAAATATTACTGTGTAACACCATGTCTGTAATGAATAATAATATGAGGGCCAAATTAATTTTTTTTTTTTGGCAGTAAGGACATTACAACAGAAGGAAACATTGACGATTTTTATTACTGTTTGTGAAGTTTAGGAACAAGCTTGTTAATATATCTGCAAATCTGTTCTCTATTTGTATTCATTTTTTGTAGACATGCTGACTGTCTGGTTTTGAAAAAGTTTGTTTTTCTGACTGTTAAGGTTTATAGCCTCCACTGTTCAGCAGTCTTGCCTCCCAACATCTACTCTATACCTTGCCAAAAACAAGATACTCCACTGACACACTGAATATTTCAAAACTAGTGCATAAGTTACAAAGGAATACAATTCTGCCATGGAGCTGGTAGGAACCTGAGCTTCACATGCCTCCATGGACTTGTGGCTTGGCTTTAAACAGATCTGAGCAGCCTTAGCTGCTTCTGAATTGCCATCTTTTGGGAATGGCACTCCATGTCTCTTCTTGTCTCCCATACTGCTTATCATGCTTGAGCAAAATAAGGCTTTTAAACTCTTTCCTGGTTGTCATAAGGGAAATGGGTTTTGGAGAGGGTTTATTGCTTGGTTTATTGAAGCTTACCAAACTGCAAAGTGCTAGCATTTTTAGTGTCTCATAACCAATTATAAATGGGAGTTTAGTATCAGCCTTGTGGCTTTTCTACACAGTTTTGGCTAGAACAGTTTGAAAACTGTCTCCAAAGTTTGATGTCTTATTGGCATTTAAATTTCTGGAGGCAGGATTGCAGGGACATTTTGATATGCACTGTGATAGTGGATCCCAGTCTAAGAATTCATCAGGAATTCACATGGCTATTAGTGAGCCAAGGCTGCCAGGCACTTTGGCAGCCTTTCAGTTGGACTGATGTGATGCCAAAAGGCCATGAGCTCCAGCCACCACAGCTGTCCTGGTTGGTTGGCAAAGAAGTCCAACACCATGTGTTATAGCATCCTAGGTATGTGATTTTTTTGTGTATTGGAGGATTTGTTTCTCCTGACCATTGTCTGTGCTAAGACGAGTCTCCCAAGCTTTCAGGGTTTCCTGGTATGTACCAAACTTTCAGGCAGACTGTTTGAGAACTGGAGCTTAATTCTGTCACAGACACATTGATGTTATAATTTTTTGTTTCAGATTGGAACAAAAAAAAATCCTGGATTCTGCCATTTCTGTCTGAAAGAGTGCATTTATCTCTGCATGGTTCTAGTTGTGATAATGAAAGATAAAATTCTATGAATTTTATTCAGACATCTGCATCTGTGTATCTGTGACTCAAAGAGAGCAATCTCTTTGGTACTGCACATTAAAAAAGCTATTAACAGTGAAAATGTATATAATTTTTTTTAATTACCTGGAAAACTTAATAGAAATACCATTTTATTTTGAGATTAGCTGTTCAACTATTACATGAGAGGATGGGTTTAAAAGAGAAGAAGTGAGTTCTATGAAAGTGAACCTTTATTGTGGAGTGAAAAAACAATAGTGAAGGAGGAGCCCTTTCAAAAACTAAATTGCATGTAATGTCTTCTTTATTTCATTTCAGTAAGGATCTCTTTGCTCTTATCATTACATTTCTGGAGTCTGAAATAACTGCCTTTCATTCCTCTTTTATTCAGGATGCTTTCTGGAACTGTATTCATTCTGCTTTTCTCTTGTAATAAAATTAATGGGGTTTAGTTATCACTTGGTTATACTCTGAAGTATATTGTTTTTATTCTTAAAAATACACAAATTAAGGGTAATGTATTTCTTCATGGGCTTTGTTTTCCTACAGTGCCCAATGATCCACTTGTGCCGACAGCTGTGTTAGGTGAGGACCCTAGTCCTTCATTATCCATTCCTGCATGAGTTTTGTCTCCTTGCATGGTTGAACGTTGAAACAGCTTGTTTTATGTAAAACTATGCTGTTGCCAGAAAATAATTCTACTCTCAGTTCATCAATTCAGAATTAATCTGACAACAATTTTAGAATAAAAATTATTTTATGTACTCATTAAGAAGTGATTCCTAGTCACTGCTAACTGAAGAGTAAATGAGGAAATATATAAATGGAAAATACTAAAGTTTTTCTTCCCAGAGCTTTGAAACTGAGTTCCAATAAACTGACATGTGAAACAAGAGTTCTATTAAGAGATATTTAAAAATAAGATTCAGGTCTATATTAGCATTTTTTGGCACCCAAAGCTCAATTTTCTAGGCAACAAGAATGAAAAGAAAAATAGAAAAGGGGAAAACTTTCAGAATATCTAAGAGGAAACAACCAATTCTTTTGCATGTTCTGAACAAGTACTTCTTTATATCTATATTAATTACATAATTCAATTGGCAATAACTAGTAAATTTTTCAACTTTGTACTTACTTTAAAAAGAAGAACATACATTGAAATGGACAGACTGCCTATGTCAATGCTGAATCTAACACCGAATGCAGGTTTTAGAGTTGTTTTTTTTTTTTAAGAAGAAGATAAAGATATAATTTGTACCCACATTTTCGGTTAGATAAACACAATGTGCAGTATTGAGTTTCAGTCAGTTGCTGAGGTTATTTTGGGATAAATGACAAATAGCCAGAAGTGGGTGTGAATATAGACAAGTGAAAAATTAGACTGCCAGAAGTAAAGCTTAAATGGACCTGGGGGCAATTAAATCCCTTCGCTGTTTTGAGGAGGGACATTATATATAAAATACAGATTCTTTCTGTATTGTCTCATGTTTTAAAAATTTGTAGCAAACAGAATTTTGAACTTTCCAGTGCCTCAGTCCTCCTTAGTAAAAATAAATTCCAATTCATATTAGTAATACTTGGGACCCAAAGGTCAGGTTTCTGAGTATTAATTACTACTAACTGGGTGTTACTACTAAGTATTATTAATGCTCACCCCTAGTTTTTCCTAACTAGGCTAATCTAGACTAAATCTTCACTGCTTTGGATTTAGCCACTTCCTTTTGAGACACTCATAGAAAATATGGAAAACTGGCACAGTTCTGTCCTTTCAAAATAGTCTTTTACACATTGAAAGGCTCATGTGTCCTCAATTATTTCTCTTTTAGTTGAGTTTAACCCCGTTCTTTCACTCATTGTCTTGTAGCTGATGTTTTCTAAATTTGTTGTCACTATTTTCCTCTGAATGTTTTCCAACTTTCCAAGTTGTAGGTTGAATTTTAAATTGCAGTGCCCAAAATCAGGCACAGTTCTTGGAGGAAGTCTTAATGCTGAGCTGAGTGGAATAGGTACCCCCATGCTCCACTTTTACTGTTTCTGCTAACTGAACAGTATTTTCTCCTTTTTGTTGTGCTCATGTTGCTGACTTGCATTGAGTTACCTGTTAAAATCAGTTATCATTTTCCAGTCCATTACTCCGTTCTCTAGTTATATATTTGACTTCCCTTTCCAACACACGCTGTTGTTGCATTCACCATTCAATTCACCTTGTTGATTTTTGCATTGTCTCCCAAATAATCAAGATAACTTTGAAATCTGATCCTGTGTTTGTGACGTGGCCGTGGTACCTTCCCACTCAATGCCATACTGCCGTGGTATTTTCTGCTGTGGCAGACACAGTTACAGACAGCTGTGGATGCCAAGGGCAAGGAACTGAAGAACAGCTTTAATAGTTCCTGTCTGCATGTCCATCTACTAGTAATGCTGTTCTGGGCATGATAATCTCTTCGTGTAAGCAAACCATTGATAGTTGGACGAGGTAATATTTTTCACTGAGTGGACTGAAATAGTGGAGAGAAGTGTACAAGCTTTTGGGCACACCATGTAGTTGAGGCTGGGTACCTGTAATCTTGTTCCTTTGGAACTGCATCATTTGGCCTTTTCCATTTTCATATGGCCTTTGCTCGGCCCAGCATGACAAAACAGTTTTCTTCTGAGAAGAGAAATATTTTATGTGTTCTAAATCATAGAACACGGGGGGTTTTTAATATTAAACTCTTATCAGTTTGTAGCTATACTAGTTTTCTTTTTCTTCGTGTATAGGTTAATAATGCTGCTCTCATTCTGTGTACATTAGCACTAAGTTAGTATGACAATTTTGCTTTTCCCAAGTCCCTATTATCACACTGATGGTATAATAATGTGGCCCTTATATTTTTTAAACGGCTTTCATTGTTACCTATTGTGAAGATTTAACAACTTTGAATGTCACTTTCTTTTAGCCACATTCTAATATAGTCCTGAAATAAATTTCTCATGTTCTGTTCACTCATTGTTTTTTGCTGCTTCATTGGGTTAAAGTGCCTATTACTGGTAAGTATTCTGTGAGGAACGGGGAGAACTACAGATCCTGAGGTGATTTGAAATGTGTATGATTTAGGATGGGTAACACTACAATAAAGAGTGACTGCTGCATGTCACTCACGTTGTTAAGGCAGATTAGTGAGGCATAAATGTACTGAAATTAGAAACTTGGGTGACAGTTCAAAGAGTCAGGTTTCCCAGGAGATTTAATTTCAGAAGGCATTAATGGTGTTTGCATTTTGGTGTAATTGTACAAAATCCAATCCTTGGGGCATTTATTTTTTTCCTAGAGTGTTTTGCCTCCTAATCTGGATCCTTCGCAAGGAAAATGGTAAAGTGATTTCAAAGAAGTTTAGGAGGAGTTGACTGCCCACTTCTCATTCCAATAGCTACTTAGATTAGAATTTTTCTTCTTCTGCAAATTAATTTGATCTGATAATTACTAATTCAAATAAAATAACTATTTCACAAAAGGGATTGACAAAATATGATTTCCTCATGCATCTTTGACATTTAGTTTTCATATAAGAATTGATGCAGCACAGAGCATTAGAAGAAACTTCTTTGCTTATACAGGACAAAAATTGTGACTGAAATCAGCACACTCAACTCAAGTTTCATTTTTCTGCTAAGAGACCCGAGTTAAAATGACCACTCTGTAGTGCTGATTCATCTTCCTAAGTGGAGGTGGTGTTCTGAAGTGGTGGCATAATTGCTTCTTTCTTTTACTGGGTTCTCAATTCACTCTTTGTTGGATTTAGACAAATTATGTACTGGTACCACGATGGAATTATTCTAATTTATTGGTTAAGGTGTAATATTGCTATTGATATGTATTAGCCCTTAAAAAGTTACTTTGGTTGATAGAGTCTGGAGTTTCCAAGTACATTAATGTCATGAAGTTTTGTAGCTTCAAATAAAATGCCCCTCAGACATCTTTATTGCTGCATGAAGGACTGCAAAGTTTTGTATGTGTTTGCTGTTCAATTCTTTTATGAACTTCACAGTATTTATGAGCTGGAGAGTAAGTGCTTTGCGTTCTCAGAAATTAGAGATGTTTTTGAAGGAAGAGGTTCAAAATAGATATCGATATGGATAGCTGCAGGTGTTACTGCTCTGTGGGTACATAATGCACTGATTTCTTGTGAATACAGATGAAAATCACAGTGCAACAGCAGAGTCCAGCCGACTCCTGGATGTCCCTCGATATCTCTGCGAAGGCACAGAATCCCCGTACCAGACTGGGCAGCTGCACCCTGCCATCAGGGTGGCTGATCTCCTGCAGCATATTAACCTAATGAAGACCTCTGACAGCTATGGATTTAAAGAGGAGTATGAGGTGAGATCTCCAGTGGTGGGGCTTTGCTAGGAAAAATCCCTTTGAAATGGGCAGCCTTTTTGTTTGCATTGTATTGCAGAAGGATGGAACTGAATGTCATGGGTTTAAGTGAAAAACAGATTAACAGGCATAAGATTCTTATATATGTAACCAAAAGTGAAATAGTAAATGGAGTCCAATGGTTTGAGCCTTTACAACCGCCTGGTAGAAAATCCCTGTGTGTTCCCTAGAGTATAAAAAGAATCTTTTTGACACATTGTAAGACGTTGCCACTCTTTTGTTGCTGCTCTTTAGTGGAAATGCTGTAATTAGTTATGCGAGATATTTTTAGCCCAGATCTCCTGGATTAGGTTAAAGAATTTAACCTGCCTGGTTTTGCAAGAAACATTGACTGGAAGCACTCTCCTGATTTATTTTAGCATCTCAGTAGGGCAATACTGGGACATAACTCCAGCTGAGAAGCAGTAAAGATATGATGAGGGTAGTGACGTCTTGAAGTTTTAATTAAACCTGCCTGAGCATGTCTCCTTACAACTTTGATGTTAAAATGGAAGCAAGAAATTCCCAGCACTGGAGGTAGAAGATTAGTACAGATTCATTTCGCTTCAGATCTCTGAATCTGTTGTGATTCTTTGGGATTAGGGTATCAGGCAGGACACACAGTAAAGATGGGAATGAGACTGCCAAGGTTGCTCACAATATGCTAGGTTTACAATGAGTTTTCTCTGAGTAAGTAATCTCTTCTGACACAGTTTTCAACCTTCTCTCCTTTCTGCAGCTGTCTCTACTGTAAACATAAGAACTGGAATAAATAAATGTGTGGTTTTTAAAAGAATATTATGCTCTTTTCCTCTCTTTTACTTAAACATGCTTTGTTATGCTCTGCCTAACTTCAAGGCTAAGCCCAAGTGTCAGCCACTGCTGGGGGGGAGGGTGGTACCTGATGCCATATCAGGTGTTTTCCTGCTTGCTACTTCTTCTATCGCTATACACGACATCTATTCCCTGCTTTGGGCTTCTGACTGTGCATTAAAGTTCTGATTCCATGGCTACTGTGTATTTTCTGGAGATAACTTACCCAGGATAAGAGAACATCTGGAAGGAAGGAGTAGCATAGACCTACAACAGCTGTAAAATATCTACGGGCAATGAAGAGAAAGCCAAGGAGAAATAAAAGCTGCTTCTATCAGTACTGAGAGATCAAACTCTTGAGAATTCAGAAATGTAGAATAATTTTGCTAGTGGCTAGAGGAAGGGATATGAGGAAAGGCAGCAAGAACAATGAACATTGACAGAGGAGAGTTCCTAATGGCTCTGTAGGACAGAAAGCTGTTTTACTAAGTAACGTGGAAAGCAACGTGATGCTGTAGTAAACAGGCTGTGTATTATTACACTGTCTTGTAGGAAGAGTGGTCAGTCTCTCTGGGTTTCTCAGTTTACTGTCATTCCTCCATAGCAAGGATGTATAAGCAAGTTTAGCCTTCCGACAATTACAGGACTGGAAATCCCTCTGGAGTTCCTCAGTGAGTTGCCCATTTACCGGTAGCAGCCAGAGGGAGAGAGGCTCCCTTCTTCTCTAGATGTTTCTGTACCGTGGCACTGCCTGGGTGACCAGGGCAGGCGAGCAAAGCTGAACTTGCTTTATGGTGGGGCAGTTCTTTTAAACTGTTATTTTTGGAGATAAATTAATGGTCAGAATGTTTTCTTTCGGAACATTTTTATTTATAGAGTTTCTTTGAGGGGCAGTCAGCTTCTTGGGATGTCGCTAAGAAGGATCAAAACAGAACAAAGAACCGCTATGGCAACATTATAGCATGTGAGTATCGGTGTCCTCGGTTTGAGCGATAGCTCTACTCGTGTGTTACTCGGGCCATGCTCTCTCTTCCTTTGCAAGTCTCCGGTGGCACAGTTGCTTCGTACCTGCAGCGGAGAAGCAGGACAGTGCCTTTTTCAGCTCTTTTTTGTTGTTATTGTTGTTCTCCACAGTTCAACTTTCTTCCTTTTGTAACTCAGGCTGAATTTCGCATTTGCATCTCTGTTGTGCAAGCTGTGGTAAGCATATATCAGCAACGTGCTGGCGCTTATTTGGATGTTGATACTGTTTATTTGCAGTTTATTTTGTTTTACCCATGCATTTAAACATGCAGGAATCACGGTGCCGGAGAAGTCTCTGAATGGGTAGAGTTACCTCTTCTTTGAATCCCAAATGCATTGCTAACTTCTTTGTCTTGATTTCATTAGTGTCTCAATATGAACTTGAGCAGGCTTGGGTTAGAAGTGAGGAAACAGTAATCAGCATTTTTGGTTTTCTAGATTACCAGCAACGGAGCTGATGTTGAAAGGGACTTTGAGCAAGTAACCTGGTTTCTTTGTGTCTTTTTAACCACATGAAATAGTGCCAATACCTTTCAGCTACACTTAATGAAATGTAGTGAATGTTTTTGAATGTTTTTTGAAGTAATTGCAGACAAAATGGTTCTTTGTAATTCTGTGTAAACACTTCCTATTTAAGGATTGTAAATTGTGAGGTGCTTATGCCGGATGACTTAGGTTTTCTAGATTACTTACCATTAATATCTTACTTAAAAATCACACTTCAAAAAGGCTCCGTAACCACTTGGTTTTTACAGATGACCACTCCAGGGTGATTTTGCAGCCTGTTGAAGATGATCCATCTTCAGATTACATTAATGCCAACTACATAGATGTGAGTGGAATGCACAGCTTTCTCCCTCTCAATTTGCCAGCTTCTCTATGTGAAATTATTGCATGTTAAGCTACAAAATTATTGAAAGCTTTCTTTTATTAAGAACAAATGTACACTTTCCTTGTTCTACGTCCTAGTACTCACTGACATTGTTGTGCTTTCTTTCACATCTGACTTTGGTTTGGGCTGTAGATTTGGCTGTACAGGGATGTAAGTACCACTATATGTGAATAACAGCATCCTATTGTAAATATTTAATATAGATATTGTTATTAATTACTTTCCTCTTCTATTTTTATCAGTTGATTACTATGCATGCCTCATCTAATTTATCTCATCTGTTCCTTTAAAAAATTTCTTTTTTGTGTGAATATTTTTTGTACCTGTTTTAAAAAGATAATTTAGCATTTTAGATTAGCTCTGAATATTATTGGACATTAGGTAACTCAGGTGAGCCTATTTGCTGTTCCCACTGTTTAGTGGTGATTTTGGCCACTAGCTTTTTTTTTTCCCTTCACATGTATATGTGAGAAGCTAGATAGTGTGCCACACTGTAGTTGGTTGAAAATATACCTGTGGAGTAGTCATAATATATATTTGGCAAAAAAAGGAGGGATGATGACATTTGTAGGTTGGGGGGGATATTTTTTGTTAGTTTGTTTTTAGCAATGTTTTTTTTAGACAAGCAATATTTATCTGGAATTTGTTTTAAGGTGCTAATTTAGGTATTACAGGGTATATACACAAACACATATATATATATTTCAACACAGAAATTTCCTCATTTCTGCAAAAAATCTTTAAAATTTGGAATCCCATACTTTAATCAGAATACAAATTAAATTATAAATTTTAAAAAATAATCCAAATTTTGCTAGGTGCTTTCATTAACAAAATATGACTTTTCTCTAATTACCACCTTAGGAATAAGCAAATTGTTGTATTCAAATTAATTCCAAAGCAACTTGGAAGGCAGTGGAATTGCTATGACAAGTGTTTTTAAAATATATGGCTTTGATTGTTATTATTTATAATCGCACCTTAGTAGTTTTTCCTGACCACTTTTGGTTGATAAGTTATTTAAGACCCTTTTGACTCTGCGGGATATAAAGATTTAGCTTCAGATATATTTCTGGTTTTTTATTTGGATATTTTAACATGACAATCTCTTAAATGATAGGACCATGATACTTTGCCTGGGGCCTTAAACAAGAAAACTCTCTCAGATTTTTAATAATTTCAATTCCCTGAGGATATTGTTTTTCTTATTTAGGAGTGAATTGAATCTCGCTAGAAGCAGACAAGAAAGCTACAAGTTAAAACTGGCACTTTACAATTTTTAAGTGACACTTTTATCTTCTTCTCAAAAGCATTACTGAGTGTAAACCCATGTAGCACAGGTTCCACTTCCATAATTTGAAACTGTGGCTTGATATTAAGGACTTCAGAAGAAATTCTTTCATCATTTGATGCAATTTTGGTCTCTTGTAAAGCCAAGAGTAAGATATTCAAAAGTTTTTCCAGAAGCCCCAGAGGAAGGTGTTCTCATTCTAGACAGGATAATGAAGCAGTCTGTGGAAAAGAATATAACTTCCTTGCGTACACTGAAATCCTTCACTTTATTGGCATCTCGTGAATACCAGGAATCCAACAGCTTGTATTCCCCTCTAATGCAGTACTTCCAGCAAGTGGCCTAATAAAACTTAACCTAGAGAATAATTGGAGTTATTAACATTTGCACATTGTGAAATTCAGCACTCTCTTCTCACCAGCAACAAGAAACTTTCCTTCCTTTCTGTAGGTAAATTGCTGGCACTGGTCAAAATATACTCAGAATTATTTCCTCAAGAGCAGTAGCTCTTTGTCTTGTGGTTTTTATGTGGGCAGTTAATGCTGTATAGTGCTGTTAGCATTGGCATAGATCCAGGTATCTGGAAAGGCTTAGCTGTGTAGGGTTATCTGTTAACATATATATATATATGTGTGTGTGTGTGTAAGAATGTGCATATACTTGTGTGTATCATGCCCACTATAACAGAGGCACACTTGGTGCAGTCGAGCAGTTTTCACTGCAGTAGGACCTTGATTCTGTGCACACAGCAGTGTGTCTGTCCCCATTAGTTAGGACTGGGGCACACACCTCTTCGTGCCTTACAGCGATTGTCTGTTTAGAAGAAGAGAAAAGGTGTGTATTTTTTCATATTGGCTAAGTTGGGAACACAGATCAACTGTGAGATAATATGGTGGCAAAGAATTTTTATTAAATTTTAAATAACAGCCCCAATGTATCCAGCTAGGGAAATAATGTCAATAGAGGGCTCATTTCTAAGTGCAAGGGACCAATCTAGAGTACTCCTTCCTGGTACACTACAATGTCTGTTCAAGTCAGATGTTCTTATTTTCATTTTATCTGTTGTCATTCAAACCTTTTCAATATTAACTGGTTTTTTAGGTTTTGAGCTTCATGCTGCTCTTAAATATTGGTTTGTTCTGAAAATGTTGTCTAGAGATAAGGATTCTGTAGTATCCTTATGCTTTTATTTTCCACTCTCTGTTAGTAATATGGTACTCAAACCAACTTATATTGCTGTTTTAGGGATATCAGAGACCAAGTCACTACATTGCAACCCAAGGTAAGAATCTGCCAGCTTTAATCAAAACGAACAATTGTTCTTTGTAGTGTTCCACAGTGTTTTGGTAAAATAGAAGTAGATGAAAATAAAACATACTCAGTACTGTGAGTTGTCGTCTTGTGTTATGGTAAATTAATACAGTATGTTCGGGTGGAATGTGAATAAATTCAAAAATTGCACTAATTTATCATGTTAATTAGCTATTGAGCAAATCTGTCAGTGATAAATTCAGCTGATAAAGTCAGAACCTACTACCATGATATCCAATTATGAAGATGAATAGAGAAAAGAGACATGGACAGAGAACAGTTTCAACCTGCCTTGAGGCATTTTTCTTTCCATATTACAATGGTTTATTTTACTGTCTACAACTTATTCCAGGATGAAGTAAAGATAGTAATGATAAATTAAACTCTCTCAGAAAATCTGGGTAAAGTAAGGCCAGAGGACAAGGACTCTTTGTACAAAGGATTGAGGGCAATCTTTATCATATAACACTGTACTAATAAAAAGAGATGCTAGAGCAAAAAAACCCGAATTTTTATGGAAATTTTTTGGTTTGTATTTCTGATAAAACTCCTCGCAATGAGGAAAACCAAATAGATTAGTCTAAGATTGCACTGAAATATAAGAGGCTATGATTTAAAGTAAAAATAATGAGATTTAGGTGTGCTATTATTTGATCTGTGAGCAAAATCAGATAGCTGTCTGGAAATATCCTGTCATTTGTCCCTCATTTGATTGTAGGTGCACAGAGGAAAGCCAAAGTAAGAACTATTTTAAAGCAGAATGCTCAAAGTTTTGTCCACATTTGTTTTTCATTTTTTGTGAAAGTACTGCCTAAATTGGTCTCTATATAGCATAAAGTCTACATATGTATTTTATTTCTTTTTTACTATGCAAATCATTGCACATAATATTGTGTAAAGGAGAGAAAAATTTGTTGCTGTTTTTGTGTGCAGCCTTTGATCTAGCATATGAAGGAATATTTTTGAGTCTTCAAATGTGGCACTTAGGTTTAGTGGTGTGCTTGGCAATGTTAGGTTTACAGTTGGACTTGATGTTAAAGGTCTTTTGTAGATAATTCTGTGATATTTCTGTCATATATAATGATAATTCTGTCTGGTATATACAGTAATATTTATAGTACTGCTGGGTGGTGATAAAGGAGCTGTTTTGGAGATTATTGTAATGGTAAATTCCTCTATCACTCAACTGATCACGTCTCTGCAGCAGAGCAGGAAGCAAAGTTTAAACATGTGCTTCTCATTTGCCTCACAGAAAAGTAGTTAGGATAGTTTAAATACACTTCAGTGGGAAGTTTCTGGCTCAGTGCCTACTTGTGCTTCCATGCTTTGCCAAGATCTGGACAGTAGGTGCACAGTATCTGTACGAGCAGCCCTCGTGGCTGATACTTCACTCTGGCATGGACATTTCCTTGGTGAGCGTCTGAAGAAACTCGCCCTCAACACTATATTTAACAAATGTAAAACAAAACTGGAAGTGTAACTATAGATGCAGTAACACATTGCTGTGTCCTTGCAATTCTCAAGCAACTTCTGCCATTTTGCTACATGAAACACCTGCCATTAATTTCTTTCAAGTGGTAATTCAGTTAAACTGAGAATATTCAGCCCTGGATAGAACTAACAATATAATCTGGAAACCAGCACAATGGTATGATGATGTGGTTTCACAAAGCTTTCATCTCTGAGCAAGTGTGCTCACACGCATCAGCTCTGAAAAGCACTGGATTTTATTTTTAGCATTCACTTTGACTGTTATTTTTTTGCAGACTATTACCTGGAATTTTTTCTTACAGGTCCAGTTCATGAGACTGTGTATGATTTCTGGAGAATGATATGGCAGGAGCAGTCAGCTTGTGTTGTGATGGTCACAAATTTAGTGGAAGTTGGAAGAGTAAGTTTTTGGGTTTGTTTTTCTTTTAATGCTGCAAGCTTAAAGAAAAATCCTGCTGACAAGACATACTATAGGCAGAATGTAGAAGGGTCTTGTGAAGGACAGCCCTGCATCCTGAGGGGAGCAAGGGGTACAAGTCCAGGAAATGTTGCAGTTACAGTATTGTCTAAAAGCAACTTCTGAAAACTGTCTTTCTTTCTGATGCTGTCTTTCTTTCATGAGTAGTGGAAAATTACTTGAATCATATTTCAGCAGAATAGATTTGTATATTGTCACTCAAATAAGAAGAGTAGTGGAAGAAATGTGCTTCTATATCAGTGGCTAGAAATCAGCAAATTATTTCCAGTTTAGCAGAAACACATACCGCAGGGAGGTCTATAAAGTATCTGGGATTACTTGCAACAGTTTGATTATGGGTTCAAAATGCATCACAGTTTAGCATAAGTGGAAATATATTCCATAGCTCAGCACTAAAGAAAATACAAATGCTCATTTGGAAGTGAATTTGGCACTTAAGTACAGTTTTGTAAAGCAGTGAAAACTCTTTGTAGCTAGTGCTTAACTTGGCATAACAGCCACTAGCCATGACAAGCCACATGAATGCACAGTAATTTTGGAAATAAATGTGGTGTAATGCAGTACATGCAGTACTGTATCCTCAAGGTTTTCTTTTGCCTTGGTGTAAAATCATACCCATTTTTTATTTAGGTCAAGTGTTACAAGTACTGGCCTGATGACACTGAAGTTTATGGGGACTTCAAAGTGACTTGTGTAGAGATGGAGCCCCTTGCGGAATATGTCGTCAGGACCTTCACTCTGGGAAGGGTGAGTGCATTTTGAAAGGGCTTAGTAAAATACTGTTTCCTAGCAGCAAGGAGGATGAAAGAGGCTATGCTGATGTTTCTGTGGAATACCAAATCCCTCTGGCTTGTTCGCAGGGCCACCGTGTAGGCAGCCTTACCTTACTACAGGCGTTATGCATTGCGTCAGTGCTACCCAAGCAAGCATCTCACTGTGGGACTTTGAATTTCCCCAGAAACGTCAGCTGCTGCCATCCCCTCTCTGACAGTCACCTCTTCTCCACAGCCACACTTCTGAGCTAAACTCAAGTACCAGATTATGAGTCATGCCTGCTGTTCATCCCTACGCACTCTGTGCTGACCGCCGCTGAGTCAATCTCAATCAAAGGACAAATTCTGTGAATACTCCACGTGATACAGATGTGGTCTTATGCTAAATTATTATACTTGCCTTTAAATGTAGCAGGCCCTTGTCCTAGTTAGCAACACTTCTGAAAATCAATGTGAAATACATGGAGGTCTATTTAAAAAAAATCTTCAGTGCAGCAAAACTAGCATACTTAATGTCTAAAGTAAAAATTACAAACTTCAAAATTAAAATAACCCAATGACTTCTCTAAGCTTCCTATGGATCTTTGCTTTAAATAATTGGTGAAATGATGAAAACTGCATGCAGATTCTATCAGTATGTGTGATCATTATTCAAGTCAGATAATACCTAGACTATGAAATACTTGGAATTTCATAACCTTTTTTTTCCTTTTACAGAGGGGCTACAATGAAATCCGTGAAGTTAAACAATTTCATTTCACTGGCTGGCCAGATCATGGAGTTCCTTACAATGCCACAGGCTTGCTTTCCTTTATACGGAGAGTCAAATTATCTAACCCTCCTAGTGCAGGGCCTATTGTTGTCCATTGCAGGTGTGTACAGGAGGAGTAGATTGCTATTTTTCACAACTGTTTATATGATTATTTACAGTAGTCTCTTGTGAAGCATCCATCATTTTGAAATGCTCTGGTTTTGTTCCCTTTTTGAATTGCCTAATTCACACTGCAGTAGGACTTGGCTGTCTACAGCAATGTTTGAAAATAACCAGATTCTAGTACACTTTTCCTTAATAGCAGAGTCTGAGATTTTCTTTTTCCTGCAACAGCTGCACCAGCTAAATCATGACACTTCAGGCTATCATTTTAGGTAGCCTTCAACAACTTTGTGACAGCGTTCAAGAATGAGTGTAGATACATCTGCTTTGATAGCTTGGTGTTGCATATAATGTCCAAACAGATTATTAATTTAAAGAAAAGCAAGTAGATGAAGAAAAATGGAACGAGGCTAGTGGCAACAAATACAGAATGTTTCTCCTGAGCAGTTTTTGCAAGGTTATGTTGTTGGGATACAGTCCTTTGACAAATATAATTTCCTTTCTACGAATATTTGATTTACTTAAATATTTTAGTCAAAGGTTTAATTACATTTTGTAGATAAAGTTACTCAGCCTTTACAGATTTTAATAATTCACTGTGCAAAAACTGTCCATAGCTTTATGTAAAGCCAAAATAAATCACGAGTTAATCTTCTGAATATTGTTAAATGTGCTGCCCGAACTAGCTTGGAACTTGACTGATAAAACATACATTTGAGTTTCTTACTGTAATAGATCACTGAAAAATCCCTCTTAGTCTTCTTAAAGGAAAACAAGATCTATGATATTCTGAAGTGCATAAGTTTAATCATTCTTCAGATTTCAGTTAAACTACTTTTTAATTTAAGTATTGATCTGGGTGATAAAAGGAATAAACTTTTTTCTTTTTTGCTGTTACTTAGTGGATCTAATGTGATGGAAAAATGTTGTTTTGAACGTATCAAAAGATTTAAAGGACATTATGATGACAAGGAGAGAAGATAAAAATTAGATAGTGGCTGTGATGAAAAATGGGATGACTTTATAAAAATGCTATCAGTAATGGCTATAAAGTTTGTAGATGTTTTTCTGTGGCTATTCCTAACAGTATTTACTGATTGTTTTTAGTGCTGGTGCTGGTCGGACAGGTTGTTATATTGTGATCGATATCATGTTAGATATGGCAGAAAGAGAAGGTGTGGTGGATATCTACAACTGTGTCAAAGCTTTACGGTCCCGGCGCATCAACATGGTACAAACTGAGGTACAACAGTTTGCCTTTGAAGCATCTGATGCTTTTTGAAATGTTCTAGATCAGAATTTCATTGTGACTCCAAAAAGAGCACGCAGTGACCCTGTCGAAGGGGTGTCTCCGCTGGGGACCATTGCTCAGTGTAAAAGCTCCCAGAACCAGAGTGGTGCAACAAACCTGCCAACTCTTGTAGCCTTCACAGAAACAAGTGCCCGCCTAACTTGGTAACAAAAAGAAAAAAAAAGGATTTTTTCAGGGAAGACCTTACATTAGGTCTGTCTGGGATGTATCTCCCCAGCTCTGGTATCAGCAATCCCAGGATCCCAAAGGTAGAATTTCAGCAGGCTGCCACTTGTTTTAGACAATCTCCAATCACTTTATCTATAAAATGACTGGTGAAGTTTATGTCCATTTCACAGTCTTTTCAATTCTGTTTTTGTTTGTTTTATTAACCTTGCTGCAAACCTTTTTCCATATTTTAGTCTCGGTCTTTCAACATTCTTTCAGCAGCTTCACAATAAAACCATTGCCCTAGGAATGAAGTTCTAACAGCTCCCATTCTGCCACCAGAGTACCACTGAGCTTCCAAAGAAACACAGGCTCTTGGTTTATATTGGCAGATTTCATGAAGTGTAATCTGTTCACCACGTCTCTCTCCTGCCCTCCATAGGGACATCTACCTGAGATGTTATTTCACCTGTGACCACATGGAAACCTCTGCAATTGGCAGCCAAACATATCAGTGCAATTTAGTGCAGTTTTTATTCCATGCTGCAACCTGTGGCAGTTAAAATACAGATGTTCCTAGTCAACTACTCCTGCCACAGGGCCATTAACCCTTGGGAAGTGCACGGAGCAGATTGTTTCAGTGTGTCTGCATTAACTATCCCAGTTTAATCTGCACTTGCACGTGAATTAACACATCTACTATTATTCCTTTCTCTCCCTTTTGCCTCTTACCTCTCACCTTCTCTCAGAGGTTCATACTTACACAGCAAAACAAAGCTGTCATTGCAGCAAGTTCTTGTGATGGTTACATAGTCGACAGTGCTGCCAGTAGCTCCATATCTGTGAGGGTAAGGGACATGGGCTGTAGGGCCAGAAGATGACCATGGTCCCTGGACGTGTGCTGGTTTTGCAAGCACATGTTAAAGTTTGTGCTCTTAAGAACCTCATTGGTATTCACAATAGTTAACGTGAGGCTGGCACAGTTCTAGACATGGTTTACATGTATTACTCTCGGGGTGAGTAAATATAATGGGCATTTTGTGTAAAAATTGACAGGAGGCCTAACTGAAATACTAATGCAGTTATTTAGGACTCAGGCTATCTCAAGGCAAGTTAGTAAAAGTGGGAAGAAATGGTGCTTCGGCTGGAACACACTGGAATTTATTACTGGCCTAGAGCCAACTATGAGATAACTGATGCACTTGCTTGCACATGCATAAGGAGAATGCGGCGTGCCAAATACTGGCTAATCTCACTAGTAGTGCTTGAAGCAGTTTACACTTTCTGTTAATATCAGAAGATTGAAAGCTATTAAAAAAAATTGGTAAATCCAACAAGTCTTTGGCATATGTGCAGAAACCCAAAAGCACTGCAAGAAAACTGAAAATCTCCTGTTAAATAAATTACTATCCCTGTTCTGCTAAGTTTTACTGAATTTAAATTGATCCTGAAGAAAACATCCTTGTTCACTGCACCTCAATAAGAACAAGACTGTATTAAAGCATTATTTAATGTATTGATGGACAGTACTTTGAATGAGTTTAAGAGTGTGCAGTAGGCCTGTTTATCCTAAACAAAAGAAAAATCTGTTGGTTTTAAATGGCTACAATTTTTGTTTCTTTTCCTAATTTGATAGGAGCAGTACATTTTTATTCATGATGCCATTCTAGAAGCTTGCCTGTGTGGAGAAACTGCCATTCCTGTCTGCGAATTCAAAGCTGCTTATTTTGATATGATTAGAATAGACTCTCAGACAAACTCTTCACATCTCAAAGATGAGTTTCAGGTATTCACAGTTCCTACTAACTCTTGATGTGATAACAATTTTTTTGCTTCTCGATACATTTAATTTATTTTAAGGAGAAACGTTTTTCTTATCACTTTTATAGCACTTAGTCCCTAACTTTTGTCTACAAAATAAAGCACTCATGTTTATGTGCTTTGCAAAAGTTGTTTTAAATATAGAATATCCTCCTTTTAATAAAGTTGCAGTAAATATCTATCTGAAATAAAGACCAGTGAGTAGGAGGCAGAGTTTTGGCTTGCATTTGCACAGTGAAAGCATAGCTTTTTAGGACTGCAAAGGATCGTCTTTGTTTTATTCTTTTCAGAAGGGATGGTGTCATGCAGGATGTGTTCAGTGGTACACGGAGTGCCCTTAATACCTGCAGCTTAACTACCCTTGCAAAGCCCCAGAATGTCCAATAAACAGATCGGAGCTTGTATTTGCTAATGTCTTCTTGCTAATGCCTCTTGTTTTCTCATATTGCAATATCTTACAGTAAAACTCAGGGAATCTCGAGTCCAATGTGTGTTAGCTCAGCGTGCTAAAACAAGCATCCTCTTTCCCTTAGACCCTGAATTCTGTGACCCCTCGCCTGCAGGCGGAGGACTGCAGCATCGCCTGCTTGCCAAGGAACCACGACAAGAACCGCTTCATGGATATGCTGCCACCTGACAGATGTCTGCCTTTCTTAATTACTATTGATGGGGAGAGCAGCAACTACATCAATGCTGCTCTTATGGACGTAAGAGACTACCTTCTTTGTCTGCATAGCATGCCATGGAAAGCTCTGTAATGTGAGAGAGAGCGCTTGCTGGTCTAAGAAAGGGTAATTCTTTGCTACTGCAGTGCCCAGTAAAACAGTCCTAATGAAGAAGGGTAGAGGGGAAAGGGTAAAAAGCCCCACCAGCTCGTGGTTTTTGTTCAGAAGGTTTGTTATCTTTAGTCTTTGGCATCCTTGTGGGACCTACTGGAAATCTCAGCTTTTTACAGCATTATATAACGCTCTAGTCTCCAGACCTCCAAATCTCAAATCTCAGCAGTATCTCAAAAATCTGCTGTTTGTTAGGAAGTAAATGTTATCTATCTGAGCATGAGGTTACTATTTCATAAAAAAGTCTTTCTATATTGAGGCAGGAGCAACAGAGGAAGAAAAAAATTGTTTTCCTGGCACGTTTGGGTTTAGAGAATAGGGCTGCAGATTTTGTTGTTTATTTTTTGAGTTGCAGCTCTTTAAAGTTGAAGTCTGAGTGACAGAAGTACTGTCAGGGGAAAAAGTGAATTAATGGGAAAAATGAAGTTGAACCTGCTAATATGTGTCTGATCAATAAAGTAGTTCATGTGCTGCCACATACCTGCCTGTGCCTCCCATTAGCATTTCTAAAGTTAGGCCCCTAAAGCCACTTTTACAGTAAATACTTATATAAGTGGCCTGATTTCCAGGAGCATCTCCCCTTCCTCAAAAATGAAATGCTGTCAGAAACTGCCATGTCAAGGAGAGATGCTGAAATAAAATGGCAAATAGCAGCAGAAATGATCAACACTGATTAGTATGGTCATCCTTGAGTTCTGCCTGAACTGGTGCAGAAAACAAACTGATAGCAAAATGTAGTCCCAAATCTCACAACTAGCTTATTGTGTCAAAAAAAATAGAGGAGTAGCATGTGTGAGACCAATGTATTAGGGTGTCATGGAGGCTGAACAGATGAATTAGAGTAGTAGAACAGAATTCTGGTAGCAAAAATTGTTTAGAATTGGAATTAAAATTGCATTAAGCACCTGGATAATATTGATGTGCTATGAACCAACCAACAGAACTTCACAGAGGAGTGTGTTTTGGGGTGAAAGGAAGACAACTCAGGCTATGAGGGGGCAGGAGGACTCTGAGTGTGCAACAGCATGTGGCAGGTAGGGACATGAACCAAGCAATATATTAATGGATCAGCAATTAGAGGCAAGTTAGAAAAGTCAGAAATGGCAGTAATAAAAGGAAAAAAAGCAGCAGGAAAAAAAAGTGTTGCATTGCAATGAAGGCATATAACAAGATTATAAGTAAAGGGTTAAAATTCTAGGTAACACAAGCCTTTTTTTTGCCTTTTCCGTTCTGGTTGTTTAAGACTGATGTATTCAGAGAAGAGGAACTACTCCTGGACAAGAAAAAGGGACTTTCAATAAAAAAACAGAAAGAAGAAACTTAACCCTTATCTTTCTCTTATCTTGAGAAACATTAGAAATTATGGGGAAGGAGGGTAGGAAAACATCAGCTTGGACATGTTTTATTTCTTAAAAGTACAGGGAAAGAATCAAAATTGGTTGCCCCTGTGTTGTCCCTGGGCAGATCTAGGCAGTAGGACATGGACTGCCAGTACCCCAACATCCTTCCTGCATTAGAAAATGTAACAAACATCAGATTAAAAATGTCAGCAGCCTCCCTAATCTCTTGTCAAACAAGTACTGATGCTAAAGACATTAACAACAAGTTATCGGAGAGTATGTCGATATATTGCACATAAAGATCCCTTGGATCAATTCTCAAATTAACAAGCTTCCATAGCAAAGGTGGTTTATCTACCCTACCATATCTTTCTCCTCGGTTAATTTACTCTTCCATGGATGGTTACAAATTGCCTGCAAAAAACTTCAGATCTCTCCTCTTCTGCTTGCTGCTTGTGATACATCTGGAGTAGGAAAATAGCCCCTCAGCTGTTAGTTGCATCTCAGTTACCGTGCAAGGCTGGAAATCCCTATTTGCAGTTGTGTATAACACAGCAGATAGAAACCTGTGGTCATGGCAGGAAATAGTATTTTGCTGTTTAACTTATGCCTTCTGCTGGAAATGGGCCCAGTGATCCTGAAAGTCAGTTCTGTGGGTGTTCCCGTGGCTGTGCACTGCGAAACGGAGTTTAGGATTGAGTTTAGTCCCTGGTTCGGTCACAGAGTTCATGTATAACCTGCTGAGGATAGTGTGATCTTCTGAGACCTCTGTACCCCTCTCTGCATTGTGGGGTGAAGGTTTCCTACTTTGCTCCTGGACACAGTGCCTAGAGCAGAGTTGCCTGAGCCTCAGCTCAACAGAGCCACAAAGAATATACACGGAGCATATCTGAGTGTGAAAACAGGGCTTGTTCTGTAATCAAGCAGAAGGCAGACCTGAGCAGAGTAACATCTTTGTTTTTATTGAGGATGATAATGTATTTTTAACTTTTACATCTTCGGTGAAATATGGAGTAATTGATGTCACAGCTTTATTCTATTTTTATGTTTTTTTCTATTGCAGTGTTTTAGTAGAAGTTAAGTACTTACTTCCCATACCAGTACTAATAAAATTTTTTGCCTTTACAGAGCTACAGGCAACCAGCAGCTTTTATTGTCACACAACATCCTTTACCAAACACTGTGAAAGATTTCTGGAGATTAGTGTATGACTATGGCTGTACTTCTCTTGTGATGCTAAATGAAGTCGACTTAGCACAGGTTGGTTTGGAACTCAAGATTTCCATGTACTGTCACGTGCTTGAATCACTCTGGATTTACTCCACGATGAAAATGTAGAGCAGTGCAGTGACTACAATTATTCTCTGCTTTACAGCCACTAATTAACACTCAGTAAAGGTTAGGTGAGGTGAGATGTCTGCAGTGGAATAAGGCAATGCTGAAGTTGTAAGTTACCATTTAGTGATGCCTGTTTTGCTCTGGCACAGGGCTGCCCACAATACTGGCCCGAGGAAGGGATACTGCGGTACGGCCCCATCCAAGTGGAATGCATGTCGTGTTCCATGGACTGTGACGTCATAAACCGAATTTTCAGGATATGCAATTTAACAAGAGTAAGTATTATTCTAACAATATGTGACAGAAAAATATGTCAGTTTTAATGCTCTCTAGGCCCTTGTGCTTCTTAATTTTGAATGAAAGTAAAATACTTATGTTCATAAGACATTACCTTGGAAGGAGTCAGTCAAGCATCAATAGCTAATACTAATTTCTAGTACTTTTCTACAGCTACAGTACTTTTCTACACTAAGCAGAGAGAGCTTTAAGGTGAATGGACATTTTTCTGAGGCATTCTCTCTGATGTGTGAAAAGTATTCTGTATTCTGTTTGTTTGGTGTACAGTAAAAGAAATATCCCTGTAATGAACGTATACTGACAGGTATTTAAGTTCATAGCTTTGGTAAGATGTTTTCCGTGGTGAATCAGGAACAGGAACACTGAGGCTGATTATAAAACCAGCACCTTCTCAGCCTAAGATGTGAAAAAACCACAACATGAAAGGCAGATTTTGGCACCCTGCAAAGCAGGGTGTGAAAAAGCTCTGAAAGTTCCTCTGCCTCTAAAGGGTTCTGCCACCACTGTGCCTTGACCTACATTTATCTTTTTCTCAACTTCAGTAGCAGTGCCAGTCTTGCATTCTTGTCAGCTCTTTCATACCTTGCACCATCTTGTCTTTTTGCTGTCCCGTAGCGTTTCACACTCTCGCAGCATCTTCTCAAGCCCTGCTTGCCACTCAGTGTTTCCTCTTTAGCTCACCTCTATGAATTGTTTATTTATTTTGCCTGCCACAAATGCTTGTGCCGCCATTCTCTGTACAATTAACCAGCAATCCATATTTTACTGACCACAACTGTATTTTGTCTTCCATCCAATACTGAACTTATCACCAGTTGCTAGTGTGTCTTCCATATATGTTTGACTCTCATTAATCTTGAAAGGCAACTGTGGGGAAAATTGATTACTGTGTACACAAAGATTTTTCTGGTATTTTATTTTTGTTTTCTTTTCTTTTGGTCTCATTTTCATTTTTCAGGGGGCAAAGGTCTGTTTTCATGTGGCCAGTATTTTAGTAAAATTTTTATTTTGCTTATATTCAGAATTAACAAAAACATTTTCAGCTCTTCTTGGAAACTACAGGAAACTAAGGTGTGGGCACACTGGCAAATATTACACCATAGCGCTTTTTTCTTGTATTTTGAGACTTCCTCTTTTTTTGGCTTTCTTATTTTTTTCCATTTCTCCTTTTTTTATGATGCTTTGCTTTTCTACTCCTCTGCTTCTCTCTGTCTCCCATGCCCTTTAGCTCATAAATCTTGTTTTTAAAAATCTTTCTGCTCTGTTCTTCCTTTTCTAAAATCCGCATTCCTACTCATCGTCTTCAGCTTCAAGAAACTAGATAGACTGTTTATTCTGCCTGTTATTGAGGCCTTTCTTGTGACAGTCTAATTCTATTCAAAGCTCTCCCTGTGTCACATCTAGCACATGGAAGGCTCAGAGGCTGGCAGCAAGGCTGTCATGACAATCACAGACTGGCACAAAGGGAAGACTTCAAGGACAGTAGTCATGTTTGTGCACCAATATTACTTGCTATTCATTTATAATGGGGTCAGTTCATGCATAGGAGCCCTCCTTATGTGAGGGTCTAAGAATTTAATAGTGATGTTTCAAATTGATTAGTGGTGTTAAGCAACTGTGGCACATGGAATCTATGGAATCTAGGGAATTTGCTGATTTAGAATTCAGGATAGGTTACATTTGTGATTGATAAACTGTGGTGTTGTCTTCAATGCAGTTCCCTTTTGTACCTTTTCTGACATCTTCCTTGGGCTCAGGTGGTAGAAATTAATGGAGGCCCTACCATGGAATATATACACATTTGAATCTGTCCATAATATAAAACATGTAGGTTTCATGTTAGTTTTATATTTTGATTTTCTAAACAAAGATGTAAAGGTACCATTTTGACCTAAAGCTATTTGGTTTCCCTCAGCCACAAGAGGGCTATCTAATGGTGCAGCAGTTCCAGTATTTGGGATGGGCTTCTCACAGAGATGTACCAGCTTCCAAGAGATCCTTCTTGAAGTTAATTCTCCAGGTTGAAAAATGGCAAGAGGAATGTGAAGAAGGGGAGGGCCGGACCATCATCCATTGCTTGTGAGTAACTTGGAGAAAGTCAATTGCTGCTCTTCAAATAAATTCTTATAAATTAATTCTTTGTTTAAATTAAAGCAGTATTCTTATGGATACCTTCTTTTGCACATACACCTGTTATTTTTCTAATTTTAAAAAAAAAAAAAAAAAAAAAAAGAGCAGCACTGCCTACCACTGTAGGGTGGCTTTTGGTCAACTTTTGGATTTTTCTGTGTTAGGTCAAGGAATGTGTATTTTGGGTGGGATACTGTAATGATACTGTGTAGACTGTCATCTTCTGCACGTAATAGCGTGTTTTTCAGGTCCAAGACATATACAGATCTGTTTCTTCTGATTGGTTTCAGTAAGAAAGTAATTTATGGACTGAGTGCCAAATAGGGGGTTTTGTGTCTCTTTTGCTTAGAGTATGCTACATTTTTTCCAAAAAGGAGGGCCTACAATATTCTGAGGGATTTAAACTGAAAATTATGGATATATGAAATCTGAAAAAAGCTCTATTACAGTACATGATACTAAAACTATTGTTGACGAATGACTGAAGGCTGCTTACCTTATACTTAAATTGGATATGGTTTGGGAGTTTTGAAAAGATGGCATCTTTTTCTCCCTGAGCAGAGAAAAACCAATCTGCCTCCTACTTTATTAAAATATAACATTTAAAACTTAGAAATTGAATTATGCATTTCTCCTTACGCCGAAAAAAAGTCTTCTGTTTAAATGTTCAGAATTAACTAGTGACCCGTTTCTGCCTAGGCAACCTTAAATTCGATAAGAAGAAATACCTACCTTAATTTATTTGAAATTAAGATTAAAATAGTTCAGAAGTGTCCCCAAAGGTCAACAAGTTATTAAATCAGTGATGCATTAGCACATCTTAGCACATCTTGTTGAATAATCCTCACATCATTGGTTAATTTCAGCGAGTGTCTTTCCAGAACTAAGTGGAAAATGTACTTGGCTTTGAATTTGTTTTTATTATTTCTAATGTTCTACTTGCCATTGAACATGGATTTTTTTTTGTTATTTCTAATTCACATGTAACTGAGATTTATAACATGGTTGGGCAGCACGATGGGCTGAGAAGAAGGTCAGAAAAAGAAAATGTCTTAGACCAAATGCACTGGAGCTGCAAAAAGATTGCTAAAGTCTGGGGTCCCTCTGGGACTCCCTCTGACACCTCTGGGACTCGTGCTTACAGAATGAAAGAACAGAAGTGCATTTTGGATGCCCTCTTAGGCCACAGTGACATTTAACTCTCTCTTCCTTGCGCACAGAAACGGCGGTGGCCGGAGCGGCATGTTCTGTGCCATCGGCATTGTGGTTGAGATGGTGAAAAGGCAGAATGTGGTGGATGTTTTCCATGCCGTGAAGACCTTGCGGAACAGTAAGCCCAACATGGTGGAAACTCCGGTAAGCACCAGCCCTGCAGGGTTACTGCAAACAGCCAGGGAGCCAGAGGCTGTCTTCTTGTGTCAGCTGCGTTTTCAGTCCTGTGCCCACAAAACAGTGCAGAACTACCTTGGGCCACAAGAAGAAGGGACAGATATTGAGTGTAAATGCAAGTCAGCATCATGAGAGGACAGGCTTAGCATTTTACACTACTTTTCTTGTAGTGGTCGTGTGCTTTTCACAGAAAGGATTCTGAGTTAACAGAATGCACTTTACTTTCCCAAAATAACCTGGTCTGTTTGAAAGGAAGTTGCAGCAGGCTGTGCTCACACAAGCTGTCTTGAAATTGTGCAGAGCAATGTATTTCTCCTTGGTAGGAACAAGCTGTGAAGTACAAATTCGTAGCTGGATATATGAATATTTTGCTCCTTAGTAACAACTGGTGCTTTGAAAGTTGTATTAAATAATGATAATCTTTATACCTCAGATTTATAGCAGTCAAAATGATACCTCAGAACTTTAAAATCAAACACTTGGATCTAGTATGTTGCAAATGAATATATAAAATCATTTGGGTTGGAAAAGATCTTTAAGATCATTGAGTCTGACAGTTATAAAATAAAAAATATGAACGATAAACTGATATAAACAATATGAGCCTGAATCAGCAAAACTGCAATACTAAATATCTGTATGTACATTGCCAGAACTCAAAATAAACTTGAATCTTCTAGTTAATCTTAATGCATGCAGTATGAGTGCCTATCTATTCGAACATTTGCTTCAATCACAAAAAGTGAATATTTAGGACTGGAAGATCCTTTAAAAAATTCTCCCACATGGATGTTTTGCCTTTTTGTAGGTGAATGAAAGCAGGTTATAGAGTGTTTGGGAGTTCCTGCCATTTGAGTCTCACAGTGCCAGCTGCCAGTGTCACTTTTCAGCCAGATGGCTGCCTACAGCATAAAAATCAGGGATGCCAATTGAAATTAAAAACATTTTGTGGTTTACGCATAGTGGAAATTGCTTCTGACCCTGTGAACTTGCATATTGTGCAAAATGGCTGTAGCTGCCTCTTCCCATATTCCCCTTTTTTCCAGGTGTCAGTGTTTGCTTAATATCAAATAACTTCTGTGGCATGATTCTCTTAATCATTGTGCATCCCTTTTATCCCTTGCCACCACATAAATTAAGGTGGTTAACATGTTAACAAATAGAACATCCTGTAGCAGCAGTGACACTGGGCTAGGTATTGCTGCTTTTGCTGCAAACGCTTTGCATTCTCCTGTGCCACAGACATCTGAGACACAGCATATTGAATTGCTGCCTGGATCTCAGTTCACTGCTGTCAAGAAAAGAGGTCAGATCACATGGAAAATTATTTGTGTCTCTGTAAAGGGAGGCCAAGGTAGATTGTGTTTGTTTCTGATAAATGCTCTGCAAACTTATATTGCATTTCAAAATAGTCCTGAAGTCCAGTGTAGCTTTACACTGAAGTTCCTACATTTTTTTAGTTATGTATTTGTGTTGTGTGAATTTTTATTCAGAACTCTTGAACAGCAGAGGCTGTTGAGTCGTTAGTTAGAAAACAAACCAGGAAAACCACTATACAGCACTGTCATGTGCCCTACATTCAGCAGCAGGATCAGATAAGAACAGTTAGAGCAATAGAGCATTTAAGATATCCCCACAACTTCCTGTTAATGCATCACACTGTCTTCCTTTGCAAACAAAAATAAATCACAAAGGCAGATTTGGTTTCTCAAGTCGTAAGGACAATAGACATCAAATTAATTTCCTTGTTTTATTTCTTCTTCCTCTTCCTCTCTCCTCTCTCCTTCCTCCTCCCCATCTCCCAGTACCAGCTCTCAACAGCAGCATTGTTGGGGAGAACTAATAACCACAATGAGGTTTTGTGCTTTAACTTTTAAATGTGCATCTGCTATTTTGGATGCTACATCAACAGGACTGTGCCAATAACCTCTGGACCCTGAGCAGCTCCATGTCAGGGCTCAGTATTCCCCACCCATTGTCTGGCTGCCCAAGCAGCAGGCACCAGTTACTGCTCAATATCAGCTAACTCAAATAGAAGTGGTGAATCAGAGTCGAGGTGCTTTCACTGCAAGAATGCTCTGACCGAGAGGGGAGCTTTTCATGTTTGATAAAGCAGTTCAGAAGCTGGAAAAATCAGAGAAGCACATCATTGCTTTCCACGGCCAGGGTCCTTTCCCACTTCATTGGTTAGGGTGCGTTTTTAAATCAGAGCTGGTAATATACTTGTGTAATAAGGGGGAAAAACAGAAAAGCCAAGCCTGTCTGGCTTACTAGTTAGCAAAGAACGTTCTTAGTTATAGATATTGCTGCTAAGATTTTCGATTTTAATGTAACTTCTGTTTCTGCTTCCCCTTAAAGGAGCAGTATCGTTTCTGCTACGATGTTGCACTGGAGTACCTGGAATCCTCTTAGTCAGAAGGGACGTGACGAAGTTCACCAAATATATGAATCTCAATAAGCTGTTTTGACAACAGTTCCTGATCCTGTGAAGAAAGATTTTAGGGAAAGAAGGGGGTGGGAGGGATTTTAAATTTTAAATGCAAAGTATTTTTCTTATGAAGTTGTGTATCTTAATAAAAGAACTCAATCTGTTTCTATGCTTGTATACAGTATCAACATTTAGTGCCACATAAATACTATTTAATGAAACCCAGAGTCAGGATTGATTTGGGCAAATTAGGACCTTCTCGTGTGTGTATATGCAGCCGTCTCTCAAATGCAGTAGAGAGACCATCTGTTGCATGTATCAGTATTTCCTATGTGGTATTAATTTTTTTCTTTTGATACATTGTTAAATTACAATAACAGTGCAGATTGATAGTAAGGTTCATTCTTTATACGTTTCAAGTGTTGCATATATATATTATATATAGTAAAAGAAAAACTGGCTTATTTTGTTTTAATGTGCAATGATGGCTGGATCACATAAAGATCTTTATAAAGAAACTTAAACATAAGCCAAAGACTCAAGTGTAAATATGTCTATATGGAGAAAGCACATGTATTTATTGTTTACTTGCATTCCTTTTTTGATGGCTGAAAAAAAAAGAAGAATCATTTTTCTTGAAGAAAGCTTTTTTTGCTGAAATCAAGTGTAAACAATTTTTGTAGTTTATTTTTTGTATGTTTTAGTGTAAGTAGAAGACATACTTTTTATGCATAGACCAAGAAACATTGGTATAGTGGTTTTGTTGCGTACATGCTTGTGGTTCAAATTCATGTAAACAACTTGATTATAGAAGGTCTTTAAGTACAGGACCAAAATCTAAACATTTTCCTGAAAATGTATAGTTTTTCACACTTGCATTAGTTAAGTACTGATCAAAAAACTATGTAAGGAAGTGCACACTTCAAAATGGCCTTGGCTATGACTTGCACAATATTGGAAGAAATTTTTAAGATCCATTAAAATTGTACAGGAACCAATTGTTTAAAAAATATTGAAGCACAGATCAACAGGAGAACTGTGACACAAATAGATGGGTCTGCATATGCCCTTCAGGGTAAAAAAGTATTTGTTTAGCAAATTGTAAAATTAAGCAATGTTAATTTGATGTTTATGAACATGTAAGCTTTGCTTCCAAGAAAGCAAAATTTGAATAAACCAATGCCAGATTCTGATTATAGTTGTGGTGTACAAAATATTACTTTGCTTTTGCTTAGCTTACATCCATTTCTTCACAAACTTTCCTCTATATTACCAGCCAAAATCATTCCAGTCTCTTCTTGGTCATTTTTAGAACTGACAGCTATGGTGCTTTTAAATATTCTGTAAAGTAAGAGTGAACTAAATTTTTATTTAAAGATTGTTTTATATTTTTTTCCTACTTTGATACCCTTTCACTTACTGTCCTTGTTAAGGAGTCAAGAAGACCAATATATTTGGATAAGGAAAATCTCAAAAGGAAGTTGTATTATTTTTCACCCCAGTGTTTCAGGAAGTATGTCATAAGACTCCATGTCATCTGTATGTCCTAAGTTTCTTCCTTCAGAGACATGGAATTATCCATTCAACACTAGAAACAGCAGAGAAATGTTTAGAGAAGCACTGCTTCTCAAATTGTTTTAGTGCCTCCATCTATACTGCATAGCTCCACCTCTTTCAGATCTAAACCACTTTTTTTTTTTTTGTCACCCACTGTTAATTCCTACTTATGAACAGCAAGGTAAATAAATAAGGTTTGAAAATATTCACTGGGTCTGGTTTCTTAATACTCAAATTGCCCTATTTTTTCTTCTGCCACAGTGGAAAGTGGGTTATAAGTTATGTGCTTTGTAACATTCTTAGCTTTCCCTGTGAGGAAATGGCATTCAACTAACTTTGGCAGCCAAAGTGCTGGGTCTGTTACCTAAAGCTGACTGTCTGGTCACCGCATTTTGTGGAAACAACATGCCTGATGCATCCTGCCTGTTAGATGTCTGTCTGGCACTAAATGGTTTTGACTGTGGAAAAATCTTCCTCTGTTGTCTGTAAAGGATGTTGAGATTAGTCTGGAAGTCTAGATTAATTTTGTGACAGGTGAGATGAGTAGCTCTTAGGATTGTGGAATGCAAAAGCCACATTGCGTACGGCCCAGAATGATATTTATGGTTTGGGTGGAGTTTTTTCACGGAGACCTGCTGTGTTTGGAACTGTGGGGTCCCCATCAGAATTTCATAATTGTGGTTAAGATCTTTGAGTCCAGTTTCCCCTGGACATTAAGCATGACTAATGCAAGTGCCAGTATAAATCCTGGTATTGGAGCACACTGAGCCTGCAAAAGAGTCTTTACCGGGAGCATCCCCCTTGGGTAGAAGGTATTCTAGCTGCTGCTGGTTATTCTGCAGAGGGGAACTCTGCCAGTGTTCAAGTACTATGAGAGTCACATAATTTCTGTAACTGTTGCTGACTGTGGTGATCTGAGGAGCTTTGCAATAGCTTGTGATTGAAAAATTTCTGGGGAATTCTTCCTGGCATGATCAGGGAAAAGTACGCAGAGGGAATATGGTATGTGAGATGCAGATCAGAAATATTCTCTGGTAATAGTATCTCTTGAGGGTCTCTTAGGCAAAAGATAATATTAGAATGTGCTTTTTAGTATAAAATCAGAAGGGACAGAGGGTGCAGCTCTTCACTGTGCAGTTCTTTTCCCTCTCTTATCTCACCCAGTGTCAGCAAATGCCAGCTTTGTTTTCTGAGGGTACCAGCTCTGTTACCCCAGATAAATGCTGCTCATATCCTTTTCTTACACCCATACAAGGCAGAAGAAAGGGAAGTGAGGGGACTGAAAACCTGACTCAGAGAGAGGACACAAAGAGAGTGTGCAGTGGAAGAATAGAAGTATTCCTAACCTTGGACACTTGAAGAGAGAAATGTTTCACTCCCTGATGTGGTGAAAAGCTACCGGCACCAGTGCCAGCAGTACCTAACCTGGAGTGGTCCATAGATTTCAAGACTCCTCAAAATCTTTTCTGCTTGCTATTATCCTTGCTGAAATACTAGCACAGATTCAGTCAAGTGGCCAAAGCCTGCAGAGTGCGTTGTCTCTGCTTTGCTCAGCAGCACGAAGAGAAAGCTGGACTCACAAGTGGTAAACACAGAAAGCAAATGGGCACCAAGGCAGAATACAGAGAAGTGGGAAAGGCTTCATCCATGGTGATATGTGAGATGATTCAAATTTGAAATGAATGAAGTTGAAACTGGTTTAATATCACATAGTGAAAGTAACCAAAGGAATGTACAAGTTCCCAAAAACACGCTTGCTATGTGCAAGAAGTTATTCTTTGCTCTGAAACTGAGAAGTGACTTGAGTCCTGCTCTGTGCAGATGCTAGTGGAAGGAGTTCTGTGAGCCACTTGGATGGCTTTGGTTCATTTTCTATAGGCCAGTAATCAAAAAGATGACTTAGAGATGTGTTGAAATTTTCTGAATTTTCCTAGAATAACCAGATTTTAGGATCCAACACTGAAGAACCATAAAAGGCATCCAACACCTTGGAAGTGTTTAAAGCAGTGTCATTGAGATGGAATAGCCACTGAACCTCAATACCCTGAATAGTGAGAGGCTTTCTCTTTTTTTTCTTTTAGCCTTTTGAATCTGCCTTCTCTGGTCATAGTGACCTAACTCAAGCAGAAGGAGGTGTGAGGAGATTCAGATTTTGACCTTTTATCTGGGTCCTGAGAGATCAGACCCCAGCTGGTTGATGAGATCCTAATATTTACATTTCCTGCTTCCTGGGTAAATGATGTCATCAAGAGACAACTTGGAAAGAGGGTTTGCCTTCCTGGAAAACAGTCACTGGCATATGAATTTGAAGCTTGACGCTCAGTATCTTCAGGATATGCAAGCAGTTACTGAGATTTATTTCATTTGGGAGGCTGGTCAGTTAATATTTTTACTTAGTTTATGCTATGTCCTACATACTACATTAAGAAACAGAATATTCTTTCGAGAAACATGAAAGCCAAAGCTACTGCAGGAAGGTACTCTTTCAAACCGATTAACAGTTTCCAAAATCAAAGGTCTAAAAGATGCAGACTGGGGAAGCAATGGTAGGCAAGTACTTTGTCATCGAGCCTCCAGTGTGAATTGAAATGTTAAAGTACGAGGAAGGGACAGCCTGAGAAAAAAACATTGCAGAATCATTGCATGGCCAGGCCACCTGGACTGACAAATGACTGTATAAAGGACCTCTTTTAAACTTCACTCTGCTGCAGTGTCAGAAGAAACTCTGAGATCTCAAAATAAATGTAAAAGCTGCTTTTATAGTGCTCTGCTCTGTACTGAAAAGTAACTCATTTTCTGCTGTACTTTCCTGTGTCACGTAGAGGTCTGAATTGAGTAAAGTGATCCTAATCTCACAAAAGAGCCTTTGTGGTGGTTTATTGCTAGTGGTCTTTGTTAAACAGTCAAAGATCTTGTAACCTCTGCAAATCCAGGATAGTCAAGGGTATCTGTGAATATTCACCTATGTCATTAGTTTCTGGGGTTGAAAAATCTGCTGGGATCAGACTTCCAGAATATGAAGAGGTTTTGTCCCATAAATTTTCCTTCAACTTTACGCAGAAAAACCTCTGTTATTTTTTTAACTAGGGGCTCTGTTTGAGCAAACATTGAGATACTGAGAATAGAGAAGTGTTTCTAAATTATTTTGAGCTTCCTGGATGTTTTTGCTTTAAGCCTGAGAAAAAGGATGATGTGAGATTGTGCTAGTGGTTGACAAGCATAAATGTTATTTTGGCCCATGGTTCTCAAAAATTAATTCTTGCCCTGCTGTTGGGTTTAGAGCCCTGATTTATGCAGAGATTGACATGTGTGATGGCAGGCACAAAAGGATGCTTACCTAATAATAATGTTTATTAACTGTGTCTTGGCCAACAAAGAACAGATGTTTTTGTGCCATGTTGAGATACAACAGCTTGATTTCAACAGTCTTTTGTAATGCCTTCTAGCTTCCATATGGATCAGAAAATAGTCCCTTACTTCACAAATTACATCAAGATAAATTTGAAATCCCCATATGCTCAGAGATTTTTTCAAATCTCCTCTAAGTAAAAGAGAAAAAAAGAAAAAAAAGAAGTTTAAAAAAAATCGGCAAAAAAGTCTGTCGACTGGTCATGGAAGCAAAACATGATCTTTCTTGCAAGCTTTGGAGTATCCTGGAGCTTTTTGGTAACGAGCACGAAAATGGCATCTGGCAAAACACAGTACCTCCAGACTGTGATAATATCTCTGCATTTTCCTGCCAGGTGCAAACCAGTGTGAGCATTTTCCATTTCTCAGTGCAAAACTTTTGTCTTTCTTTTGTGTACTTAATCTTCAAGAATAGTATCTGAAACAATGCAGTATTTTGCAGAGTCCTGAAATGTTGAAGAATGTGACTTTCTTTTTGCTTTCTGGTAACAAACATGAAACCAAAGATTTCAGTATCTTTGGGGTTTCTCTCTCAAGATAACCAGAGTGAGCTGTTTTTCGTAGTAGCCAAAAAGTCAAACTATAAATTTCAGAAAAGTTTTGGGAGACATTTTTTTTGCTTAAGTCACAGCAGGTGAAATCAGGTTTGTGATCAAGGACACTAAACTACTTGATATTCTGTTAGTCTTTCTGACCAACTTGCTGTATCCATGAACAGGAACAATAAATAGCCCATCTGGACCCATGGTCTGAACTATCTTCAGCACAGAACCTGGTGCTGTAGACTTTTTCCTCACTTTCAGGGTGGAGTTGTTATGAAACTCACTGATAATCCAGACTAACATTACAAAATTACCTCTGTGTACTGAAAATGCTTTAAATCCCCTGCTCAAGGGGTGTATGCATTCATTTTAAACTAGGTGAAAATCATAGGAAGCTGTGACACTGCTGCAACCTTTTCTGTTGCACAAAATCCATCATTGAAACTTCAGTTGGTGCAGTTTAAACTGTATAAATAGGTTCCTGCTTGGTTTCATCTCCTGAAATGATCAAGGTCTCCAGCTTACCTTGCAGTTAGAAATACAGCAGCAGTTCTCATAGGTCAGACTTCTTCAGGGGTGAGGATAAAATACAGAATAAAAGCACTAGGCATATTATAGGTTCTTCTAATATTTCTGCTCCAGCCAGACAAGGTAGTTCAGCTAGTGCGACAGTGAGCTGTAATTACAGCTGTGAGAAAATAACTGTGTGGTTTTGTCTGTGGCAAAGGCTTTAAAAAATTTCTTTAAGAAAACAGGGAAGAAGTGCAGGCTGTGTTTCTACTTCAATGTGCCTTCCTTTCAGACATTTGTTTACTTCAAATAACAGCCTTGCTTTACACAAACCCCTTCTAAGATGATAGCCCTGTAAGTAGTCAGAATCACAGCCTGCAGCAGCCTCTGTCCTTAAATACAAGGAAGCTGTTGGTATGTGGATTAAAGGTAGCAGGAACAGGTATGATGAGTCCCCTAGTATATTCAGGGGGTAACTACAATGGGCAGAGGCCTAAGGAATAGGCCTTTAGTTTTTCCACTGGGGGAATTTACAAACTCTGTGCAAGAGACAGAGAATAAAATAGTCAGTGAACTGACTGGTATCAGCACAAAGAGAGGAATATTGTTCACCAGTTATTTGGCAACAGCATAGAAAGCACTGGCTTTGGATGTAAGAATAGGCAGGATGGAAAGTATAAAAATCTAGACAAGATTGGAACTTCCCCAAAAGCATGCAGTTATGAAATATATGGAAGGATATAAAAATCCTGACTGCTTCAGTCAGTGAAAAAGTTTCAGATATTGAGTAAATGCCATGTTTGTGGTCAAGAAATGTTGAAAAATTGATTTAAACCACTGAGGATGAAAGATACTGAGCAAGGCACAGTGCCAAGAAAAGAAATGGGCAATTTAAGTGAGCAGATCCTTCAATAAAGGATATTTCTGCAAAGGTATTGTGAAATATTAAAAAAAATAATAATGCCACAAAAACAGGCTTAGCACAGGCAAGAAACTTGACGATCTGGTCACATGCCTAATTTTATGACCTAGGAACTCCAATAGGTTTCTGGAGTCAGTCTGCCTTGAATTGCACATGGTGCAATTTTGGTGATACCATATTGGTTGATGCCAATCGTGAAAAGGAGAACAGTGCTGCAACATTGAACATGGCCACTCTTCTTTTTTTCTGAGGACAAGCAACAAATGAGAAGTAAAGTCAATGTGACCTAAGTTATAGCTCAGGTGAGATTTCACAGGAGTGGTCTCAGCCCTTACTTCACAGCAAATTGAGAGCCAAATGGTACTGTGCAGGCTTCTCCATGCTTGCTTTTTAGCATAATTTTACATATATATATATATAAAAAGAAATATAATTTTCCTTTCTTAGAAGAAGAAAATTTATACTGAGACAAGGAACATCAGAGATCGGGGTTGAGAGGGGAGAGCATTTTTTGGGAGAGCAGTCTGAGAGGCAGGTCTTTCCTGTGTCCTCCAGGGAGCCACAGTAAAGGAAGATTTCCAAGAGTGAGAAGATTTCTGAGAGTCCTGAAAAACAGAAGAAAATTTGATAAAGGAATAGCTTCAGGGTCCTACATGATTCAGCATTTGGGGAAAAGTACAAGAACTGGACTGAGGAGGGACACATGCTGTGCAAGTTGATCTGAGTCCAACATGGAAGTAAAAATTGAATTCTCAGATAACCCTGGGAAAAACAGAGACTAGAATGTGACAGTTATTTTGCTGATATACACATGCAAGACTGCATTTTCCATGTCTTCATTTTTAAGACTTTAAGCAGCACACCTGCATGGTCATGCAAAGACTCCTCACAGTACCATGATGTCCTGATCTGGCTCATTACTTTGAGTTTGCCAGGAGATGTCTATTCTGAACATGTCACAGGCACAAAAACATTTGAGGAAGACAGATACTCATCTCCTTTCAAGCCAGTGTGCTTTTCAGACTAGATTCTATACTCTTACCTAATCATTTTTCTTCTTCTTCTGATGGCAAATGTAAATTGACTGGGAACATTGTATATGTTGCTCAATTTTGTTGTTTTGGTTTTGTTTTTTTAAATTCTTGTTTTCACTGATATTTTTTTACTCAGCACAGGCTGAAGCAAACCAAGCGTGGATTGAAGATGGTATTTTCTCTGTAAAGCATTTCAACTTTTTAGCAGAAGCAATTTCAGCAGGTATTTTCAAATTTACACTAAATACCTGGACCAACACATCCCACCCTCTACATTCATCTGAGGTCAGCTGGCACCTTTGAAAGCAAGCTTCTTGCTGCTGAGTCTTTTAAGCAAGATGACAATGACTTAATTCCAAAGTGAAACCACTGCAACTATCTTTTGCTCCTTCCTGTGCTTCTTGGGGGTGGGAAGGAGGTGAAAAAGCCTGCTCCCTTCCAATTCTTTAAAGGTGTCTCCAAGTTTTTAAAGGTCTGTGGGCTTTAAACAATATGGAACAACGCGGGAAGAACTTTGGCAAGTTATTTATTTAGGTGTGTTTGATTTAAAAAAGATTCACCCAGCAATGTATGGGGGCAGGTTGGTTAACTCCACAGAAGATCCTAGGTTTTAAGGGAAAGGCAACAGGAATATCTGGATGTACTCCAGTGTGTATGATGTAACTGACTTTCTGCCATGGCAGTTCATGAAATGTGCTACTGTGAAGTGATTTTTAAATTAAACTTTAACTAGTCAAAGGGGTGTGGCAAAAATAACTTTCCCAAATGCACCTTCCAGTAACATTACTGATGCTGGTGTCCACATGGAAGCTGGGAGACACACTCCTGTCTCTTTGCCATGGATCTGGGTTAGAACACACAGTCCGGGCACAGAAAATAATATTTTATGTATTCCAATTTATTTTATTATTCAGAAATATGATGTTCTGGGAAAACCATAACTGCCCAAAAGGAGGTGATGCACCCCAAGTTACAAGCATGTTTTGAGCTGATTGCTCTTTTTGTTCCTGTCCAAGCCGGGAGGGAGGAGAGCCCTAGGGCATAGCTCATGAAAAGTGCCTATCACAGGGCAGGCTTGGATGGACTAGGGGCTCTGGTTACCTGCTAGTTTTAGGAAGCACCCTCAGCTATGTACTCAAACTGAAATCAGAAAATTTAGCATTTTTTTCAGTCTTGGGGCTGGTTTATTTTGGGGTTTGTTATTGGTTTGGGGGTTTTTTGTTTGTTTGGCTTTTTTGCTGTGACTCTGCCTGCTTTGATTTAATTTTATTTTCTCCTCTGGGAAGAGTTTGAGGTTTTGGACTGGATGGTTTTTTTTCCCCTTCTATAAGAACCTTCTCTCATATGATATATTAAATCTTCCTTGGCGAGCTCATCTTCAGCCATATTGCATTGGTGGATTTTGTTGCTGAGCAGAGAGCAGAATTCAGAAAAAGAAATAAACAAAATACATTGTTTGTAGAACATGCTTTAGTGAAACGATGGCTTTGTAGATTTTATCCTTTAGCTTTGGCAAGCCTGAATTAATTTGCTGACATAATTCTACAAGAACACTTATAGATACTTTCCTCAGAGAGATATGGAGTGAGTTGCAGACTTTAATTTTTCAAAATGGGTCTATCTATTCATGCTGTCTGTGTGTTAAATCTCACATCATGCTCAGCACCAAAAGGTTTAGGATGCTGTAATATCCTACAGGCTCTCAGCATCCCCTGGCTCAGGAGTCTCTGGCAGTATGGTGAAGGGAAGAAAGGAAGAAAGGAAAAAAGGAAGAAAGGAAGGAAGGAAGGAAGGAAGAAAGGAAGAAAGGAAGAAAGGAAGAAAGGAAGAAAGGAAGAAAGGAGAAGGGTCCAACTGCTGTGCTGTATGCTTCAGCCAGGAGAACATGTGCTAAGAACACATTGAAGGAGATGCCCAAGGGTCACAAATGCTCTTGGATGTCAAATAAATGTATATGCAACAAACTGAAATCAAGATGAAAGGCTGGCAGAAGGACTTATACTCCAAAGTAAGAGCCCCAGGATGTTTCCTTACAGACCATTTGAAATCTTAGATAATTTACATGAAGTTTGTGGAAAAGGACAAGGTGAAAGTGCCTTGGCTGCATCACAACATATGTTCCATACTGCAAAGCTGCCTACAAGAAGAAATGGATGCAGCGTGTGCTACACAGCAAATTACCCTTTTACATGAGAAGTAATGAGATTTATTTAGCTTGGTGAACCTTCAAATGAAGAACCTTCTGGATTGAGTATTTTAATAGGAGAGCGCTAAAAGACACACACAAAGAAAAGGTTAAAATAAATGCTACCTATGGGTTCTTCAAGAAAAAAATCTTCTTGTGGTCTTTTTATAGATTGTTTTGGAGAAGAACCCTGTGGTCTTTCCTCCTTCCCAGGTGGAAAGACAGGCTTATTGACCAATTTGATAAGGAAAACACATTTGTTTTCCAGCAGTTTTCCCAAACGAGTCTCTGAAGGCTTGACTTCTCACAGTGAGAAGTGCACTGCATGCTGTTAGTGATATCCCTGCTTGTCACAGGCTACCACAAGGATGATGATTCTGCAGGACTGGGAAAGATGTTGGCCAGCAGCCATCCCTTGAGGGAGTTAGGGGATGCAACCTGTGCCACCACTGAGGGCATTAGAGGGATTTTGGTGACAACCCTATTTATGTTAACGGTACAAGGAATGGCAGAAAAAGCAGCATTCTGCTCTTGGGGAGGGAGAAACAGGACTGGAAGAGAAAAAAAGGGGGATGCTTATGTTTGCTTGTTATGAAGTAAATATACACTATTTATGGTGCTCTCAGATTCTTTTAATGATCAAATGTACTGGATTCTGCATTAATTTAAATAATGAGACTGTTCCCTGAAATTAAAAAACTTTATGGCTGATAGGTAAACAAATAAACCATGACACAAAATAAAGTACTTGTTGTATCTAGGCCTGTGATGAAATGCAGACAAACCTCATTTCAGCTGGACCAAATACAGCCTTCAGTCCACCATTCCTAGGGATGAGGAGTCAGAAGGGTAGACTGAGAACTCCCTAGACACTCTCTTCTCCCATGGGCTGAAACTCTGGCAGGTGCCAGCCCAAGAGTCTGGCTTCCTCTTCAAATAAAAGCAACATTTTACCTCTTTATTTCAGATCTTAGTTTTCCCACAGTTTTCTTAGACTTTTCCAAATTCCTTCCTCTATGTTCAATTTGTCTGTGTATTTAATTAAAAAGATAAAAACCAACAAAACAAAAAACATAACAACAAAACAAACAAAACAAAAAGAAAAACAAAAAATCCTCCAAGAAAGAAGTCCACCAGTCATTGATACCTTTATATTGCTTCTTCTGAGGAAAGAGAAAGGGACACCTGGAACAAGACCATAGATGCAGAACACTGAGGCAGCAAATACATCTGAGTTTTCATATGGTAAATTATAATGACAAGCAAAATGCCTCACAGCAGGGTAATAGCAATGCCTTGGAAAATGTAGGAAATTGCAATAAATTCCACTGATATGTTGGTGAGTGTTAACTGCATTTTATATGAAGCCTTTATTCTCTAATGAAACACAGTTTTCCTGCAGAAACAATTTGCTTTTAAATTCAGCTTCGTACACAGAATGGAAGTAATTACAATTAAGTTTGTTCTTCAGCTTTCTACAACTGTTTCTAAAATAGGGCCAATAAAATGTGTGTCCTTGACAGACTATCTTTCTGTGGACCTTTCAGAAAGGTTCCCATTAATGATAAGAAAAAATAGAAGAAGAAAAGAAAAGAAAAGAAAAGAAAAGAAAAGAAAAGAAAAGAAAAGAAAAGAAAAGAAAAGAAAAGAAAAGAAAAGAAAAGAAAAGAAAAGAAAAGAAAAGAAAAGAAAAGAAAGAAAAGAAAAAAAAGAAAAGAAAAGAAAAGAAAAGAAAAAAGAAAAGAGAAAAGAAAAGAAAAGAAAAGAAAAAGCAAGCTTGGGTTTTATGTACTTTAAAATGACTGCTAGTATTTCGGTTCCAATAAAAATGAGCAAACACATTTGGTGCCACCAATTCATCATTAATTTGAAAGTAAGACAAGTCTGTCATGTAAGGTAAATATTAAGAATGAAAAAATATTCAAGGTAACCATTATTAAACTAAATATTTTGTTAATTTCTTTTACTGGCTGTTTAGGCTAAATGCGGGTTTTTTTATGCTCCCATAAAGAGAAGTTATTAGTGCTCTTTCTTCTGGTAGTGTAGACATTAGGGAGGTAAGGAGGGTGAGATGCCAGTTTTCATTACAGTTCTGTTAGAGCTCTTTGCTGTCAGGAAAAGTCAGACTGTTTTGCTTTCCTTCTGTGGAAAATTGACACCTGATAGGTGAAACTTCAGGAATAATTAGTGAAATTAGCTATGTAAATTCCATTGGGGGAATCAATCTTTCACAAATATATTTAAATTAATACAGTGTCCTTTTCTTTGAAGAGTGACAGGGTGCATAAAGATTGTTTTGGATTCCTTTACCAGCATCTAGAAACCTACACTGCCTCTTTAAAAATTAATTACAGCCCACTCCACTCAAGAAATCACAAAGGTAGAGAATGATATTTGAAATTAATTCAAAATTTTCTCCTACTTGTTTCCAGCTGTCAAAAATGCATTAAAGATATGCCAAATATATTTCAAAACACTTTCTGTAATTTGAAGATATCTCAAGTAATTTTTACTCCCAAAATCTTTACTCCATCTTTAATGGACTCATACTTCTCCCTAAAGCTGTCGGATGTCTTTTTATTTAGGTCCCTCCCATGCTCTTTCTTTGCTCACCAAAAAACAAAAACAAAAACAAAAACAACACCAAAACCAAAAAGCCAACAATCCATAGAAACCAGATAGATAATAGGTTGATACACCCACAGTTTGGGTGTTGAGTTGGGAGTTTATGTTTGACTTTTTTCTTTTTATTTACAGAGAGTAAAATTTTTTATTTTTTTAGAAAGAGTAAGCATGGGTACTGTGGTGAGAGGACTCAGGCTGGGTTTTAGGGATCAGGGAATTTGATCATGGCTTTGCCATAGATTTTCCATGTAGCCCAAGTTATGTTGTAAGCTCTCTGCTTTGAGTCTACTCAAGCAAAATGATACCCCCAAACTGAGTCTGGAATATACTTAATATCTGCTTATCCACTGGAACACAGAGAGTGCCTGAATAGATTTTGTAGTGTCGTGCCATGCACAGATAGATAAATATTTCCATTGGAAGAGTGAGTTCATGTTCTGTGGTGTCAAATAAAGAGGCAGCAATGGCTGAAGATTGCCCAGATGGCTCATTTTGTATAAACAGTCATTTTGGCAGGTGCCTCTTTGTATTGGAACTCCTACTGTATTAAACATTGCATTCTGCTTTATCTTCAAAATACTTTATAAACACTTCAGTATCAATCATCTTAATACATTTATAAAGACAGGCAGCATTAATACTTGTCAATAGATGGGGGGATTTTTAGCTTGAGACTCTATACTCTCAAGGCTATTTTTAGCTTTGGGTCTATACTGGCACAGAGCTCAGAAATCTCAAACAGGGTCCTTTTCTCTGTGGTTGAACAAAGCATTGGCAGAGCTGCCTGCCTCTGCAGCACTCGAACCTTTCAGGGGGTTGAGTGTTCAATACATATGTGGTGCTAACACTTTAAAAGCATTCATTAAGACCATTATTCTAACCACACTTACCAACAGTTGGAGAGAGATTTCTGGAGATATATTTTCTGTAATTTACTGGTGTATACAGAGCTATTACTCTTTGTTGAAGAAACTTTGGAAAACTTCATATCAATATTCTTTACAAGAACTTGTAACTTGAAACGCCATTATAAGCAAGGTGTTTCTATGGGAAGCAACAACCAGCTGAAAGCCATAACTCTTCCTTATTAAGAATCTACTCCAACTTCTATTAAAATCAATGAAAAGATCTTTCTGACTCTGGCAGGTACAGAATTGCTCGATAAAATGTAGAAGATACCCACAGGTTATTATTGTTCAGTCCATAAAAAGTCAGCCAAAAACTTACTATTTTTCACAATGTGATGTGTGTACATGTGCTTCAATTCTTTTAAAAGCACTGGGGGATCCTGATTCTTCAATAGACTGTTCACTAGAGTCAAACATTAGCAAAAAACCCTGTGGGCTCAGGAGCTTTTACTAACAGTCTTTTGTTCATACCTGCTAAGCCATTTAAATTTCATACGAAGAGCACGTCTAAGACCTCTCTGTGAAACTGTAAGGAAATGTCAAAGAAACCAAAATGTAGTTCCAGAAAATATAAAGGAAAGCCCACAATAAAATCACAGGGCATTAAAATGTTCCAAGATTTTAGAGCCAGGAACCACCTCAATTCACAAGCGTGACCACCCGCTTTGTGAAAGTGTTAGGATTTTCAACACAATCATTTTTATAACAAGTGCAAAAAACTTGGAGCAGAGCAAGATTATATTTTTAGAAAGGCAGATTTTATCTTTACCTGTGGACTTCAACTGATGGTGAAGCAGTATAAAATTCTGTGGGTAATGATCCTTGCTTTTTAACATGGCTCCTAATTTTAATTTCCAGCAGGATCTTCCTCTGCCTCTGTCTACAGATTTGAAAAGTCTTCTACTCGAATTGAGTCATCCTAGAGGGAGTATGAGCAGCAGCTCCTCATGGAAAAAAGAATGTTAAAAAAAAAGGGAAAAACCCACCAAAACATTTTTCTGGGGTCCGTGAAATATTCTGTGCAACGAGTGCTTTATATTTTCAGGTAGAGTTAGAAGCAATTGTTGCAGGTGCTGGAGGATAAGTAACCTAAATGTTAGGCTAAGAAAGTTAGGCTTCTTTGGCTAGAATGATTTCAGTGCTTAAGAGCTGATCACCTTTGGCTCTACTGGGCAGTTAATCCTACCCCTCTACTCATACTGAAGGGGAGGAAAAAGCTTGCACACAAAGTCCCACCCATCATGTTGTAACTCCTCTCACAAGAGTTCATGTTTCAGTCAGGTCTTCAGCCAGTTCTGCCTCTGTCTCTCTGGGACTAATCCAGGTATATCTTTGTAAGGGTTACATTTCTTCTCACTGGGGACAGTCTGTTCAAGCTCCTGAGACCATCATTTTACATCACAAGGGCCATTGGAAGGGCACGGTTGTCAGTTCAGTGTTGTGCTTTTTGGGTGGGTTGTGTGAAACCTGAGTGATATTACCAGAACAAGTGTGGGTGAGGAGTGGAAGACCACAGCTCCTGAAAATCTCTGTAGCTTCTTTTAATGCTTGGCTCACCTCTGGAGCAGTTAAATATAATGCTGTTCACCTGACTTAGTTATTGAGACCATAGGTTCCAATAAATGAAGGGCAACTGTTTTGGTTTGAGATAAATTTAGAGGAGAATATTTTTTGATAGAAAGTAGGTTGTAGTTATTTTTTTAAATTAGGTTTGGAAAAACAAAATGTTTTTTCGGAGGAAAGTGAAGAAAGAAAAAACTATTTATTTAACGAACACACAAAAAAAAGAATAATAATGTTTAATAAAATCTCTCAATGTGGAGAGAAACTTGGCAGAATTTTAAGTCTTTTTGGGTGTGGTCTCTCTCTTCCCCTGATCTGGGTTGGCATGGGGGATGGTGTAGGCCGGTGGAAGGTCTCCCAGCGAGGGTTTAATGTTTTGGTGTTTTGAACAAGTCCAGAAGAGAAGAAGAAGGAACTAAAGTTTCATGAAAATTCCATCTCTCTCTTTTGGAAGACACAAAGCTGAAAGCTGGCTGGAAAGCCAGGAAGGTGCTTCCTCCCCTCTCTGGCGCAGCAGCTATCACTCCCCACTGCAGAAGAATAACAGAGAGGAGTAGTGACTTTGAAGCACAGAACTGCTTTGAAAGAGTTCCTCTGGCTGGTTTTTTCTCTCTTTCCCCTCTCGGGCTCAGTTTAAAGGCACAGAAATGCACAAGATTCATTTTCTGGGCATAGAGCAGGCGATATGGGATACATCATAAAGTCACACCGAGACAGTGACACTGCTGCTAATCACCCATAGGAATAGATGACTTTCCTCCCTTTCTTTATCAGAACTGTTCTTGGTGATGTCATAGAGTCCTTTATTTATTCAAGGCCTAAACATTCCAGGAGTCCACTTGTTCTCTTGGGAGATTATTTCACACCTCAGTGCACCCATGTCAGGGAGAATTCCCTACAGCTTAATCTGACAGGTGGAGTTTCTACATTTTTCCTGCTTCTGGCCAGGACAGGGTTCATTTTTTTTTTACAGTAGCCAGGAAGGGCCATGGCCAGGACACTTGAGGTTTTTCTGTATCACCTCACATCATTGCTGGGGTAGGGGAAAAGGGGCTTCTGCTTCCAAGGAGAAGGGGTTCCTTCTGGTCAAAACAAACATGGCAGGGGCACCATCTGGTATTGTTTATTGTTGCAGGATCTGTGGTGAGCTTTTTTATATGTGAATGACTCTCTCTTTTGTATACTTTCATCATTAATTTTGTTGTTGTTGTTACTGTTCATTTTCTTATCTCATTGTTGTTTCCAGTACATTTTTCTTATCTCAGCCTAATCTTTGCCTTTTGTGCCTCCAATTGGAGGGCAGGGAGAGGAAGCATCACATGTTTTTTTTAGAGGGAGCACTAAATTGGAGAATATCATTCCTAAATCATGACAACCTTACACTGGAAAAAATATGTAAGTGTATTGAACTTCCTTCAGTATCTTGAATGTGATTCGAAAGATAGCATAACCATTCCATATCAGCCTCACTCTCACCTACCTCCCAGGTCCTGGCTGTTTTGAGTTTCCCTAAAATATTTTCCTCTTTGGAATTACTGTTCTGCCAGCTATATCAAATACATTTCCCTTATGTTTATAAGCTCAATAAATGGTGCATATCTTCCTGTAGACATAATGCCTAGTTTCATATTTACAGGATTTGTTTTAAAGTTTCCCTTCAACCAGCTCAACTAATGGCCTCATTTATCTAAAGAATGGTCTGACCTTGAAAAATATTGCAACCCTTCACAGGTTTAGAACTGACTTTCTTTGGAAACTTGGAACATTTTACTGACTTTCTGAGAAACATTAATTAAACCTATCAGTAGAAAAATATTCCTGGATATGTTTTCAAAATTCTGTGTTTTGCCTATGTGTCCATCCTTCTGAATTAGCTGAATTATTTTGACTATTTTTCAGGCACATTTCCCAACAACTAAATTCAGCTAAAGACCACCCCTTTAGGGAAAAGCAGGGCTTTTCCACCTGGAGAGACATGGGTGCCTGTTTGTGTGTACCTTCCAGAGCAGCTGGATCTGCCAAAACCGTGGCTGCATGAGGACTCGTGTCACTTTGGGTGGTGCAAGGTGACCTTCACCCCATTGCTGGCAGTAGAGATGGAGTGGCCAAGCTGATGCTACCTGCAGGTTCACACAGGACAGAGGTACCACGGAGGTCCTGACAGGCTCTTTGTGAAGAACACCATAACTTAGAACTGAAGATGGGTTAAAGAGAGATTTGTGAACTCTGTTCTTTTTGTATGGGAAGAATGGGTTCAGATATTGCCTCCTCTGAGTACAGTATATGTACATTTTTTCAGCAGCTTATCCTAATCTTCAGTACTAAAACTTGGGCAAAACAAAAGGAAATTTTCCTAGTCAAGATCCTCCTGAGAATTTAGTCTGCAGTATGAAAACCTCCGCAAAGGCTCCCTTATTACCAGCAGTCCCTGATGACAATGTAATGATATCCCACTCTGAGATCAAGGATGGTTTTGAGACAGCAAATTATTTTCCTCTGCACTTGGCATTACACATCAAAGTGGAAAAAGCTCCTGCAGAGCATTTGGAAGAACAGGTCAGTGATTCTCATTTACCAGTCTCTGTGTTAGCAGAGCTGGGGACTCTTCTGATAACACATGACCTGTGGGAAACATTCCTGATTTAAACAGCAGTTTCAGACGAGTACGTTCCTAGTTCCTTCATTGTGGCTAAAATGATTGGTTTTGTTATGTTATGTGATAAAAGGCTGTTTCTGCACACACACGGAAGCACAGAGGAATAACAGTGGATAGGGGAAACCCAGAAGTATTTCTAGGGTATTTCCAGGCACATTGCAGTGGCTCTGGACCTCCAGAGCTGCTTGCACGCCCCAGTGGCAGCAGGATCAGAGGCCACTGGATGGGCTGTGCCTAAGTCCAGCTGCTGGAGGGATCCTCACTGCCTAAGTGCCTACATGTGTATTTCCCACTAATAGATCCATCAGCCAGAAAGCGGAACAAGATGAGGCCATTGGGGCTTGCTGTGGTTTCTCTCCAGGCTGATTTGCTTGCGTGGCAGTGTATTTATGTGTGTGGGTGCTGTACACATCTGTGTGTCTGTGCCTACTGGAAACGCACGCTGCTTGTTGGCCAAGGGAGCACAGAGTTTCAGCTGCCTTCCCCATGCTGTTGGTTGGGGTGCTGGATTCAGCAGCATAAACCAGATTTTGTTCTGAATTTTTCTTGTGTGAAATCCATGTCTGTTTGTGCATTTGCTTTGTTGGATTCAAGCAATTTTGAAAATATTTATTAATTCGTGTGTGCGTTTGCCATTCATGTTAAATGTTCTTTTGTGATGTTGTTCCTGGCAGTCTTACCAAAGTGAAGAGCCAAATACAAGTGAATTGAGGAACTGTAGAAATGGCCTTAGGGGCTCTATGTCCATTGATCAAAACAATGTGTACAGGTAAAGCCCAGCTGCTGGCATTGGCAAAATACCCGGCAGCCTTGGGAGCTGGTACCAAGAAACTTGGGTTTGAATTGGTAGAGTTGCACATATAATCTTTAAAAATACAAAGATGTCCCACTGAAATAAGTGAAACCACTCACACATTTCACTGCTTTGTGCTAGTAAGAACCAGCTTTTTACAATATGAATCTTTTGATTACCACTGAATACATGTGATTTCCCCAGCTCTCTCTCACTTACATCACTTACATTTGCTTAATTTCAAATGTGTTTTCTTGAGAGGGGAGAATAAGTAATGTATTGTATTAAAATAGTTGGTGAGTTGCATGTTCTCTATTTTGGCTTTTAGTAATACCTGTGACTCCTAGATCCAGAGTCCTGTTACTCCTCTTTCCTGTAGCACCTGCAGCATTAATGACTGGCCATAGTGAGCTCTGCACTTGCAGCCTCCCCAGTTATAAAACCTATTTCATAATCTCTGGAGAAATATTTGTTAAGATCAAGTTAACAAACTTTTCAAGCTCTATAGGTAGCCTGGTACCTCAAAGGCCACTCTAAGAATTTGAGAGTTTAATACGTGAAGTTTTTAATATGTGAGTAATATTGTCTCCTGAAAAATATTACATATAGACGAAACAAAGCTAGCAAGTTTTTTAAAAATAAATGGTTGATTATCTTGCTATTTGGTCACAATGTCATGCTTTCTACTTTCCCTGACCCCTCAGGGAGACAGGAAAGCAGTGTAAACAAACATGAAATCACAGTCACTTCAGTTTTCCTCATGATCTGAGTCTTCTGCTTATTTATTATGGCTTTGTTCTTCAGAAGAGTCCTGCTGAAACAACAGTGCTTGGTCAAGCTCAGAATGGCAGACCTGGACCAGTGCTGGGGGTTTGTCATCACTGTAGTCTTATTTTCACCTGGTACTGGGCAATAGCCTCTTAAAATTCCTTCCCAGGTGCAGCATCTCAAAATCAAATTACCACAAATCATTGGAGGCATTAAAAATGTTGGCCATTTTGCATAACAGCATTTAAATGTTGTTTAAATGGACAGTGTTTAAATGTCCATTTACAGAATGAAGTAATTTGTATTCTATTTGTATGTCTTAAATCAAGATAAAGTATTTAGGACAGCAAAATAGTTAATTTCTTTTCTTCTAAGGCTATTTATGGTTTTGAAGCAAACAAATACCAAACTATTTTGCTGTGTTCCAAGAGGAAAAGAAACCCCAACAAACCAACAAAACCCCACTCAGACATGGTGGGTTTTTCCCACTCTAGGCAGGGCTGATATTCATTATAATCCTGTCACAGAGTCAATAACCATCACTGACGAAATGGAGTTTTGTTGCAGATCCCCCTTCCCCCTCTGGAGCTCAGTACCCACAGGAACCTCCCACGCCTCCCAGCCTGGCACATACCCTGGGTGGGTGTGGGTACCAGAGCCAGCCAACAGGGTCACCAGGTGCCTCTCCCCACTCCAGCTGCACCCATGGGAGGAAGCAGCCAGAGAGGGAAGGAAGCAGAAGTACCTCCCCGTGCCACTCCTCCCCTCTGCTGCGGAGCTCCTGAGCACAGCATGCTCGGGAGAGGCTGAGAGCGTTGCTGCCTCCAGAGCTTTCCACTGGTCTTTACGAGCCAAACCCACATGCTGCAGTGCTGCGGACCATGGCCTTTTCCCTGGAGAAGTTCATTCATTCTCTGGACCTCAGAACCCTTCCCAGGGTCCTCCAAATCCAGTCCGGCATCTATTGTCAAGGTGAGCATGGAGTGCTTTCTGGCAGGGTTTGCAAGCCTGTGTGTGACATTAGGTCCCCCTTTAGACTGGAGTGTGGGGGAAGCGAAGGGAGGATTCTCATGGAGCTGTCTCCTAGCAGTTTCCTATCAGCTGAAGAATGAATGTTTTATCAATGGCTTTGAAAATGTCTTTGGTGTGATGTGCATTGGGTCTTCTCACTGGCAGCGAAAAAGAAAATGTAGCTAGCCCTCATCATGTCCTGGAAAGAGTACTGGAATAAGATGTGTTTGTTTTGCACTTACACAGCCATCAATCCAACAACTGCAGATCACCTCACAGAGGTTAATTGATTAAACCCAGCTTGCACTTCTGGGGCTGCCATGGAGAGGTACCATCTGAATCAGAAATAAAGAACCAGGGGGTCTGGAAAGTGACCATGAGGGTCCATAAGGTTTTCCTGAGATTTGGGGGCACTTCAGGTGTGCAACAATGCAAAGGGTTCAGGATGAGCTGGACAGGAGCAACACAGGCATAATATTTTCCTGGGTTTTCCTTCTGAAGATCTATTTTTACTGCTCTGCTTGTGCACAAAACACACTCAAAAGGTGGTAAAGAGGCTTGCATTGGAGGGGAAAATCTGCTCTTGGTTTGGGCATGGACTTTGGATAGTGAAGATATCATGTCAAGCCCATGTATCAGGCTAGAAAAAGAAAGTTACCTCCATGCCACTGAAAGGGAAAAACTAGGGTCCAACTAATTAAACAGAGAGGGCTTCATGAAATGGGCTAAAGTCTGCTTCAGCTTCAGTCAAACACCCACTTCAGGACCCACAACATCTATCTTTACATCAATCTAAATATTTCCATGCTGCTCCATAGTAGAAGGAGAGAGGAGGTAGCCATGGAAATTCTGATTGGCAATCAGTAGCTGTGGCCAGAGTGGGTGATTTTTCCCTCCATGACAACAGCCTCTTGGGGCAGAAAGGGAATGGGAAAGAGCACACTGAATCTGTGATGGTAGTGTACTGTCCATGTACTCCTGATTGCCCATCCTGGCTGCTCTGGAAACGACCTGTGAATAATACTGATGCATAGAAAACTGTTCTGGGAAATAAACTTAGCTAAAATTACCAGAAACTTTTGAAAATACTCTTTTTCTGAACTTTGCCATGTGGCCTGTTCAAGTTTTATCTTCTAAACTGTTCCAACAGCTGTGACTGAAATATGTTCTTGATAAGAAAGCTACCACCTAAGTGATGAAGAGTAAAATTAAAACTAAAAAAGGGGAATATCACCTCCTTAAGCCAGAGTCGCCATTGTATTTGTCTCTTTTCACACAGCTAGGAAGCAGAAGTGATATGAAAACAAGTTGTATGAATATGTACATGTAGGTATGCATACATATATATGTATATATGTATGTACATGTGTACACAAAACAGTGAGATACAAATACATATATATAGAAAATGCTATGATAAAATGATGGTAGCCCAGTTGTTTGCAGGTTTCTGAGTACCTCCAGTCTGCATCCTTTTGCTCGTGGATGGTAAAACTCATAGCAGTACACTTCTGTAGCCAGAGCATTTCAGTTTGTTCTTCAATTTATTGCCTAAACCCTTCCACATGACGAGAAAAATAGTGGTGAGTTAGCCCACAGACCATTCTGCAGCAGTTCCCCACATGTGAAAGGTAAAAGCTCTTAGCTGATGACTAGCCTTAGGAGGGGGTGGTATGTGCTCTGGAGACCTGAGAATATTAGCATTAAAAAGGGACCGCCCTTGTGCTGCTCTCACGCTTTTTTGGTCTTCAGCAGAACCACCTCTTCCTGTCCTCTGCTCCTGGTGGCTTCTCAGCCATTCTCAGGCGTGTTCCACAGCACAGCAGCTGCAGCAGGGACAGCTGTGTATGAGTCTCGTTTATACAGCAGCAAGACTGATAGATTCCACTTGGCTCCTTGCCCCCACAGCCAGCATATCCCAACCCTTGCAAGTACCTGGACACAGCAATGTCCCATGGTCAGCTTCTGTGGGTTCCTCTTCTTCCTTGCTTCAGAGGAACACTGAGATGCTTAAGACACTCCGTGCCTGATAGGTTTGCAGGATCTAGAGCTACAAAAGTTCTTCTCAGGCCAGGCCCTCCCTTCCTTTCTCTCCCGCCTTCCCTGAGCTCTCTGTCTGCGTCAGATCTCTCCTGAATATTTTGCTCCCTTCCAGAGCTGGCAGCTGGGGTGAACACATTGTTCTGTGATTGCATTATGATTTATGTTACATTTTCTGTTGCAAGACTAGTGCTTCAAAGAGAGCCTGAAGTAACTCCTGTTATATTGTTAAACAGGAGAATGGGCCACTTTGAGCACTTCAAGTTTCCATTAGGACAACCACTCTTTATTCCTTCCTCAGGCAGATCCCTCTGCCTCTGCAACAACCTTTTTGATCTCGCTTACCCCATGCAGCACACCAGCAATCACAGTGTGTGTAATGGCAGGTCTACCAGCAGGGAGCATGGGTTTATTGCTGTGTCTGCAGGGACCAAATCCGAGCGTTTGTGCACTGATTGTAATAGCTCCCAAATGGCTACACTGTCAGCCTGGTCAGCTAAGTGGTTTTTTGGAATGGGATTTCATAGGAATCTCTAACCATTCTTAGCACAACCTGCAGATAGTAAGGGAGAAGATCGACTGTTAAAGCATTACATGTGATTGTTTGAAACTGATCAATCACCAGGGATAATTCATTTTCCTGTATAAGAATCTAAAATAGAAAGAATTTTTATCTATGTAAATGTTAATGTATATTCCTCTCTCCACAACTTCCCCCCAAAAGAGCAAGGTTTCTTAATATCAGCTTAACCAAGTACACAGAATGGCTAATGGAGTAAATTGTGGTCTACTACATCCATTAGACCTGTCACATCAAAGCTGTAGCAGCCAACCAAAGGAGGTTACGGCAAGGTAACCTTATGTGATAAGATGACAACGCAGTGTAATTGATTCAGTGTTCTTCTCTGGTGCTCTGGGTGCTGTGGGGATGAAGCATTTTCTCTATCTGGAAGCAGCATTTTTCACACACTGCACTTAGGTCTAATGATTTTACAAATATAGAACTTGCTAACTAGCCTTACAGTTCTTGACAGATTTTCAGTACCTCTGGAAGCATAAGGAAAGTGTGATGCTTTGTGAGGATGGATGTTTTCCATGTGGTGAGGTATTTTTATTAGAAGCTGCAAAGTCAAGCTCTAGGGAGAGAGTGGGAATTTACTTGCCTTTGGCAAGGTAACATCTCTGAAAGAATCCATTCTGCCTCTATATCCATGTTACACCAAATACAGTCTAGGTCTCTCTTTTTAGACCCAAGCCTGCCTGCTACTGTTCCCAGAGGATAGCGAGTAGAAAACATATGTTGTGTGCACTCATTCTACTATTAGTCTCTCTACTGGCCTATAAAAAATTATGTTCCTGCTGATATTAATGGAATGTGATGTATTTAACTGTAGTTCCCCAAACTGCAAATGGACATGGCTTTATAGACCCTGCTTCCATGTGGAATACTTTCAGCTAGAAAAGCTACGGGCAATTGAACTTTTGCTGTTGGTAGTGAATATTATGATTTAGGCACCTTTATGAGGAAGTTCTGTTCCTGTTTACCTCTCTGTTCCTGGCATGAAGAAGAGGAAAGCATTTTCCTTGAATGATATTAGTGATTTTCATGCTACACCTGGACTTTGTGGTTGGATGAAGCCTTACCAGTTTGCCTCTGGGCAGGGTAGACAAGGTTTGAGGAGCTTGTTCACACTCCCATATTCCTATTCCCCTTTCCCTCTACCTGTGTGTGGCTTCACTTTCAGAGACCCAACCTGCAGCCATCACCTACCACTGTCTGACGCTTTACAGAGTCAGAAACGTGGGGTGTTAGCAACAGGCCTGAGCTCTGAAATGCTTTTCATCATCATATTTGAAAGACCATACAGAAGAAATTATTGTCATTCCTGGTTTGAAAACAGAAACACAGGTGAAAGGAGATAGTAGCTCTCCAAACACCAGGGATACCTCTCGGGGCAATTGCTTTGGGCTCTGCAGTCACAATGTCCTTGCTACAGAAGCTAGACTGTACTGTTGAATGTCTGAAGGGAATAGAAAGGATGATTATAAAAGGGAAGCAAGTCTGCCAGATACAAATAACTTGGTAATCAGCACTGATTAGAAAGGATCTACAGTGCAGAGTGAAGTACATGACAATTTAATAGCTCATTAAAATATATTATTAAAAAATTAAATTGCTGAAACTCCATTGGGAACCGATTTGATTGATCAAATATCTTTCTTTGAACATTTTAGTAAATATTGATACTTACTTAGGTAAGTACTCTCTGATCACTGATTTTTACAGATAGCATGAAAGTGTGGGCTTTCATCTTTATTCTTTATGTTGCAAAAATTATGTCTGTTTTAATACTGATTTAATTATTTTATGGGTAATTGAATTTACTATTTTCCAGGCTTAATTTAACCAGTGGCAGAACAGCAAAAGGTGCCAACTTTAACTGTGAAAAATGAAGAACTGCTCAAGGCAACCATTCTGTTTGCGTTTCTTGTCATTAGGCTACCCACAGTCTTCCCATTCTTGCTTGCATATATAAATACATACATCAGTAGTGGTATTCCCCCTTTTCTTCAGGGGCTGGGACTTGCCAGAGTGGAGGGAGAGGTTGTAGCTCTGCTCTGCAGTTCAGTTGTTTGCAAACAGCCTGTGTGCTGTGTAAATTGCAGTTCCAGAGCATCCCCTCCTTATGAGAGACCAGTGAAACACATTAGGAAATTCTGCGCTCTTTCTCTGAGGAGAAGTGAACTGCAAGGCAGCAGCCTCTGCCTCTGCAGGCTGGGTGTGCAGTGAGGCAGCGTGCTGTGGCTGTGGTACTCCACTCTCTGGGGTTCAGGAAAGCACCAGGTCTGTGCAGGGAGAAAATATTGGGAAGAGGCAACTGTGGGATCACATGTACATCCTTGGTTAATGTCCTTCCAGATCTAAGGGATCTAAAGATTCTTAGAATTGGCAGGTGGGGATTCCTGCTCTGGACAGATGTTTGGTGCTCTCTGGCAGCTGCATGAGAGACAATGCCAAACAAAACCCTTTGGGTGAACAGTTCCATTCCAAAACTCACTTTGAAATGGAACTATAAACAACATGACTCATGGTTCCTTTTTTTGGCTCTGTATCCACCGTCACTTTTTCCCTCTGCAGTTTCAGTTTCACTCTCTCTGCTTCTGTGACTGGGAAACGGCATCTTTCCAGCATGCATTTCTCAAGAATTTCAGGGAAGTTGTGGGTTCTGCTGGCCATCAACAGAGTTCAAAAAGTTGTTACAGTAACTCAGTTACTGTAGCTAGGCAAACTGAACACAAAAGGAATTCTTGTCTATCCAATCTCAACTGCCCCAAGTCCTAATTTAGACAAGAAATATCTCTCAACACTGACAGTTAGAAAATGATCACATAGGGTAGAATTCTTTTTACTGTTTCTAAGTCAACTGAGAGAGAACAAATCCTGCTCCCTCGTCAAGTGTGATAAGCCGATGAGCTGATGCAGTCTGTAATAGGTATGAATAAAACAAACAAACTGCCTCTTCAGGATTAATAAAGCTACTTTTTCTTACAAAAAGCAACAAGTAATTTAAACAGAGGCCAAGCTTAGACAGCTGTGATGAAGATAATTAGGGTTGTATTTCTTAAAGGTGAAATATCATAAAAAATTATCTCTGCATTTACTGGGCGGGCTCTCGGTGGAGTGCATGCCAAGGGAGAACTGCACATGAAATTGGTGAAACTCATGATACAGTGCTTTCACTTACTAATTTGTGACTTCTTTTTAAAGATAGAGATGCCAATCCTATAAAAAAATTGAAGGGTGTTTTCCTTTGAATACAGTTGTTTCTGTTCCTCTTGATTGAGCAAGTAGCAGCAAGAGCCTTAAGTACAGCCAGAGTAACAGATGTTTGGATTCTCTTTTGTGGTCAGTAGTTGGAGAATGTTGGTAAATTTTCTCTATTAATACAAACCACTGAAACTCTCCTGCACTTGTTCAAGCTGCTTCAAAAGGCTGTTTTATTCTAAACAAGAAAGAGTGTTCTTCAGTGGATGCAATGTGAGAACAAACCCTGACTTTTATGGTCAAATATTGTTCATTTTATTCATACTGCTGCCCTCAATGGAATGAGTCATCCAGACACAGTGAGAAAAATCTGACCCTGGGCAGCTGGCACTCAGGATGAAGCTGATTTGAGGATTTCCTTTGAGGGGATTTTCTTTCTGTGACATTCAGTTCTGGGCCTCCTTGTGGATGGCTCAGGAGGTAGGCAGAATACCCAAATTGCCTGGTTTGTCTCAATGCAGGGTTCAACTGCTTGTCTTGGCTTGCTGAAGCTCCCCTGATGGGCTGGTTTCCTCTAGCAGAGAGCTCCCCAGCTGTCATTGCACTTGGGCTCCAGGGATGTGAGGAGGAGGTCAGCAGCAGGAGGGTCCTGTTTTCCATGAACCTATAAAAAGCATTTAAAAGCACCAAGACAATTTTCACAAACTCAGGCTCTGGAAAGATGAAGGGACAGCTATATTAAATTGCATAGGAGGGAAGATCCTGGGATAGAAGTCCCATGACAAGCCCATGACCACACACTGTTTCTGAGTTACAAGGCTTTTGTGACAAAACATTTTCTTCAAGTACCTCTTGATCCGTTCATGAAGGAACGTGGCATTTGTCCAGGTCCATTGTTTCTGGTTAACTCCCTTGGACACACAGTAGTGGCACAAGGGGCATGATGCTCTGATCGCAGTAGGGGAAGATGCTTAAACATGTTTCCAGTTCTGGACTGCACCTGTGAAGCACTCAACACTCTGACCTGATCCTGCAACTCAGTTTGAGCAGCCTTTCTAAGCCCAATCCAACAAAACATTGTTTTTCTGTTGAACATATATGTGAATAAACATACTTTAATTCAAAGTAATTAGTACTGTACAGAAAACTAATAGAACTAAATAAATCCTGAACAGCTATAACAGTGACTAATGCTGTTCAAAATCAGATTGGGGCATTGCCTGCACTGGTGTAGTAAGTCTGACTCATTTGTGTAAACCCAAATGAAAGGTCAAACTTTTCACTGGGAGCTGTGGTTTCACTTGCTCTTTCCATATAGTGGGTGCTGCTCACATAAAGCTCTGCTGCCACATGCAGTGCGTGAGACTCTGAATAGATGAGAATCAGAAGAATGCATTTATAACAAAAAAAGGGCCATAAACCTACCAGGAAAGGAATAAATCAGAAACTGCAGACGTAATTTTTTTAAAAGCCCATTATGATTGAAATGGCTTAAAGTGCTTGACATTTAAAGTTTGACTTTATATGGCAAAAGATAAATCTTAATGGTTTTTGTTTTTTGATGGTTTTGTGCTGGCAAAAACCAGATCCTTTGCATAAGTAGGTATGATCTAGATAAGGTGCATCTTTGCATAGAGTCTTTTGGGAGATTTGTGCCCCAAACTGGACAAACCTAAAGATTTTTGTTGCTTCGGACATGTTAAAGAGAGAAGAGTTTTTAGAAAGTCCAATAAGTTGTCACTTGACAAAAGATCTTCCACTCAAATTCACACTGTGACCACTGCTATCCTCAGGCATCTGGAGCATCTGTGCACTGGGGAGCTGGGCTCTCCCACTCTCAATGGGAGCACCTTCTTCTGTAGGAAGAGGGGGCTGGATAAAAACCATACAGGTGTTCTATCCTGTTGGCAGCCTCTGGGGTTAGAGAGAGAAGCTGGGGCATGCTTCTTTCTTTACCTGTCGTTGTGCCTGATTTCCAGCCTCTTCCCTACAAGATATTAAATTGTTTGAGTTTGATGGGGGAAATCCAGCAGGCTGCTGAGCATCTTTGATGCTCAGGAGGTATTTAACTGGGAAAAAAAAGCCACCCAATGTCTCACCATCAGAAATTGTTTGCTTTTCCTTCTGCCTAATCAGAGTACAAAATGATTTAAATGATTAAGCAAAACTCTCCTCCCTAAAACTTTAAAATAGATCTCTCTTCTTGCCAAAGAGCATAAACTCTGAACAATTGGCTAGCCCTCAAATAATGCCCATAAAGAATGATACCTTTTTTATTGACCCTAATTAAAATCCATTATGCCCTTCATATTACTTTGAGAGCCTGCAGCAGCCTTAATAAAACTTTGATTTCAGCTGAGCTATGTTGTAGGGGAAAATGGGCTATTGTAGTTCTGGCTGGATGGCTGCACCAGGGGCTGGAGCCTTTATGTGAATGCAGAACCATTTCACCAGCCCCTGAAACAGAGTCACCTCTGATAGTGAAGACAGCACCCATATGGGCAACCGATGACAACTTAATAGTGGAGAACGGAGCACTGGGCAAAGGACATGGGGACAAAGTTCTACCCTTTCAGGAGATGTAGGGAGATCTTTCATCTCCCTTCTAAGCAGCCAGGTTCACAGTTCTTTGGATCTCCTTTCAAAGTCTGCTCAGCCTGCCAGCTGCAATGAATTCGGTGAGTGTTACTGAGACATGAAAGGGAGAATATTTTCCTTCAAGGATTCAAACTCATGGGACTAGGGAGTCAATGCCTAGTGTTTGGCCTCCAAAGTAATTTGGTTTTGTTAGGAAAAAAGCTTGGTCTTTGTCCAAAAAAAAAAAGAGAAAAAGGAGAAAAAGAATGGGAGATACTTGGAAGTGCTTAGCAGCACCCTGTAGCAGACAGGCAATGAGACTGGGAGTCAGCCAGCCTGGGCTTGAGCTTCACCCCTGCTGAATAATCCTCTGTGTGATGCTTTAGGTTTTAACTTTTATTCAAATCCTGTACTGCTAGTGTAACTCTAAAGTTTCCTGTAGCTTGTTAAGTGCTGTTCTCTCATGCTAAGATAGACATAACAGAGCCTCTCCAGCTTGCTCTCCAAGGACACCCAGAACAAGAACTGTAAACCATCATCTTGGGGAGAGAGGGGAAAGCTTGGGGGAAATCACATCATTGGCTGGGTTGTGGTTTGTGAATTTATATTGATATAAAAGTGTGAAGAACTCGTGGCCTGTCGTCCATTTTGGGATTTACTGAGGCAGGACCCTCTGGAGTCCAGAGTGTACCTCTGAAAGCCTTTCAAATAAATACCTCCTTTATTCCTTTATTCCTGTCTAGTCTCTGTTTCTAGGTAGCCATTTAAGGCACCAGTGTCACCTAAGTCAAGTCTTTTTTCTCGTTGGTGCTGCTGTCCCTGGCCCTCTGTGCTGAACTGTCCGGAGGCATTTGGCAAAAGGGAGTTCCATCCAGTGATGTATTCCTGCTGTGCACTCATGGGTAAAGCTGCACTTTCTATCAGCAGCAGCGAAGCACTCACTCCGACAGCAGTCGCCGAATGCAGCTCTAAGCTGCTGGGAAGAAAAAGGGATCTATTACCGAGATATTTTATTGTTCCAACTTGTATTATAAAATATTTATCTCAGTGGTATTGTCACATGCCCTGACATGAAGAATGACATCCTCCATCTCAGGCATTCACTGTGTTTATATTTTATATTGCTGTTTTTAATTTAAAAAATGCTCTTCTTGTACCTATAATGAGAAATAAATCAAATAAAGGGCTTGTGTTAAGGAGGATGGTGGTGAGGATGCTTAGCATTTTAGGAAAGATGGAGGGAAAAGATATTGAACCAGTTGTGGTGCTTGCTTTGATCTGATCATGGTGGTTGCTAACACAGATTGTCAAACTAGAGATGAGCTTATGAAAGGATATAAATGTGGTTTTTATTGAATAAAGTAACATTCCAGAAAAGGTGGTTTCAAAGGCAACAAGCTCTTTAATTACAGCCTTCAGGGGCATTGTTTGATCACTGTAATAAGCTGCTTTATTCTGGGTTCTGCTAAAACGTTGGTTTGGGGTTTTTTTGCATTATATTGCATACAGCTTTCTCAAATCAAAAGATTCTGTTCTCAAGGTTACTTGATTTACATTTTCAAAAATTTACCTTTTTTTTGTGACTTGAGTGGGAAAAACAAAATTATTGTTGTGCAACAACAAATAAATGTCTAAAAAGTGCATTTGCATTTTAATTTTAATTTTCAATATCTTGTGGGAGGGGGTCCACATTACACAACTGAAGTAAAATCTCTCAGGGTCACATTGTCAAATAGTGGGAATTTTCAAAATGTTTTAGGATTAATTATCATGGCTTTTAAAGGAAAAAGAACTCTTATCCTTTTTGAAAGCTATGCAGTTTCCTTGGCTCCCTTTTATCAGCACAAATATTTGCTGTAAATGCCTAGGTAATATTTTTCTTGTCTGAATGTAATCTTCATTGTATTATTCCAGGCAAACTGCCAAGCAAGGGCTAAAATCAGGGCCAAAGCAATCTAGTTGCAGACAAATATGTAATTAAAATCAATACAGTGTGTGCAATTGCACTCTCAAAAACGTGTCTGGCAGATTTTAATTTTTAATTTTTTTTAATACTACCACCAATAAAAATGAGGTTTCTGCAATCACGATCTCAGTCTGTGAGCCATCATCCACCCTCATAATCTTTCAACCTCTTGGCCTATTTCAAATACATCTGGTAATATACATTTTACTACTGATAAGCTGTTGAAGGTTGGTCTCTGATGTCTTTAATTGGATGGAAAATACCTCCTTCCATGGTTGTATGATCTATCTATCCAACTTCTCTTCTGCAAATGAAAAGTACCATCCTATGGCCTTCACTGTTAGTATTACGAAGCATTTTGTTTCCCAGTGGATTATGTGCCCAAGTTTATTTCTTTGATGGTAGGACAATGAGCTCCCTTGATTTTAATTTACTTGGGGGGTTTTTTGGTATCACTCTGTTGCAGGTATAGATTGAAATAGTGGTTAAATATTCTTCAATAACAATTTTTTGAGAACTTTGGTTCCTTAACTGCTCCATTTAGTGGATGAGGGAAAGGCTGTGGATGCTGTCTACTCAGACTTCATTAAGCCTTTGGCACTGTCTCCCACAGCATTCTCTTGGAAAAGTTGGCAGCCCACAGGACAGATGTGTTCATCACCGGATACAAAACTGGCTGGGTGGCCAAGCCTGGAGAGTGGTGGTGAAAGAATGACAAGAGAGACATTGAGGTGCTGGAGCATGCCCAGAGAAGTACAGGGGAGTTGGTGGAGGGGATTGAACATAAATCCTATGAGGAGCAGCTGAGGGAGCTAGGGAATTTTAGCCTGGAGAAAAGGAGGCTAAGGGGAGACTTCATTGCTCTCTAAATCTACCTGAAAGGAGGTTGTGGTGAGGGGAGGCTCATTCTCTTCCCCCAGGCAACCAGCGACATAACAAGGGAAAATGGCCTCAAGTTGTGCCAGGGGAGGCTCATCTTGAATACTGGGAAAAAATTTTTCACTGAAAGACTGGTTAAGCACTGGAACAGGCTGCCCAGGGAAGTGGTGGAGTCACTATCCCTGGAGGTATTAAAAAAGTGAATAGACATGGCACTTCATGATCTGTATTATGGGAAATCCTGATGGGAGCTGTAGCAATATCCATAGGGACAGCTGTGATAGTCTGTGTTGAATTGCTCAGGGACTGAAGAGAGCAAACAACTATGCACTATTTTTACAATAAGAAAACTGGATTGTTCTTTCTGTTAAAGGGCAGCAGCTCTCTTGGTCTTCTGCTTAGTACCTGTGATGCCTTAAATGGCTACCTAGAAACAGAGACTAGACAGGAAGAAAGGAAAAAAGGAGGTATTTATTTGAAAGGCCTTCAGATGTATACTTTTGGGCTCCAGAGGGTCCTGCCTCAGTGGATCCCAAAATGGACGACAGGTCACAAGTTCTTCACACTTTTATATCAGCATAAATCCACCAAGCAGAACCCAGCCAATGATGGAATTTCCCCAAGCTTGCCCCCCTCTCCCCGAGATGATGGTTTACAGTTCTTGGTCTGGGTGTCCTTGGAGAGCAAGCTGGAGAGGCTTTGTTATGTCTATCTTAGCATGAGAGAACAGCACTTAACAAGCTACAGGAAACTTCAGAGTTACACTAGCAGTACAGGATTTGAAAAATATAAAAGTTAAAACCTAAGGCATCACCAGAATTGTTGAAAGCATGATTAAACAGCATGTTTCTTCACCTGGCACTGGTTGATATTTTTGTGGCACTATAATCCAGAATGTCTCTGAGTTAGTCATCCTGCATATCATCCTGGTGTGCAGCAGAAAGCCTGCTGTGTGAGTTTGGAATCTAAGTATGCAGAGCCCTTAAGCCTCTGTAGGGCCCTCAGCAAGGGAAATTGGGATATTGTCCCATCCAGCCTGCGAAAAGCATCTTCCAGATGGCTTTTTACTTTTATTTTTTAATCAAAGTTCCTTCTCCAGAGGGTTAAAAACCTACACCTTCTTCAGAGAAGCTGAGGATTTTCTGGTGTCCATCTCAATTGTTGAGACCATTGCACAGGTTTGTGTGGACATGTATCCACAACAGAACACACTTAACCAGTTGCACAGCGTTACTCTCAATCATTCTCCTGTTGTTTTTTTGGTGCTCTGTTAAGGCTTTGGGTAGGTTTAGGCTAAAACAAGAGTTCATTGTGCTCAGGCTGGGCTGCCAGTGATTTCTGTTGAGGTCAAGGTGATAGTCAAGGGCTTGTTGTTTTCAAGTACTTCAGCAGAGTTAATAAATAGATCCCAGACTCAGTAAGAGATGCTTATCAGCCTAGGTTATGTTCAGGATTGGAGTTCTTCTTGAATGATCACTAGGAAGATCAGTCAGCTAATAATTGGGGTTTTTTGGTGTGACACCTGGGTGGAAAAAAAAAAAGCTAAGCTTTTTTTTCCCCTTTTCTCCCCACCATCCCCACCAACTACAAGGAGAACTGTGGAGTAAAGAGTGTTACTCTGCTAGGGAAGGGAGTTCTGCTGGCAATGATGGTATTTCAGTACTGGCATTCTCAATTATTGATTGCAACTATGTAGCCAAAGGTCAGGTTTTAAATATCTCATTGCGTGATATCATTCTGCTTACCTAGGTTAAAATAAAAAAAGACAAGACTTTAAACTGAACAAGATGCAGGTAAGGTTTTAAAGCAATTGTATGAAGGAAAATCTGTCTTCTCAGAGGAGATAAAGCAAAGGGCAAAATTAACCCTGAGAACCCTTTGGGGAAGGAAAAAATAGAAATGAGAAAAAAGTATTTTAAGTAGTTGAACAATATTAGTTGGAGAGCAAATGAATACACTCACCAGTACATTGGGAGTGGAAATGAGAACAATGTTTCTCACCACAAGGGAAAAAACTTTGAGATGAGATTTCAGAAAGGGCATGTCCACATGACTTTGGAAAAGATCTTGGTAAGTTTTTGGGAGGAAATGCACAGAAGAATGGAAGCTAGTATTAAAGTCGACACTTCTGATGTTCGGTGTTCAATGCAATTCTATCTACAAATGGAACACCATGTGTTCACTGCATTGCCTTTATACATAGTTAATTGATCCCATGCCCCAAAGCTAATTTGCAGCTGACCAAGAGGAATTTTACTTCTTCTGAAAAAGTTGGCTTTTGATTTTTTTTGCTTCATTCTTCTCCCTGTGCACCTGCTTCTGAAACAGTAAAGGTTGACCACAACTAGAACGGGGAAGGGGAGGCTGCTTTTGTCAGGGACAAGATACAGTTCCAGGTTTTGCTGAGGAAGTGCTGAAATGCTTGGCTGGATTGCCTTGTTCCTGTTCTCAACGTTCTGAACATCACAGACAAAAAAGGAACTTTCTGCGGCCAGGTCAGAATCAGTATGCTCATTTCATCATGGGACAGGGATTGCCATTGTTAATTTGCCAGTTTTCCAATTTCTTGTACTTTCTTCAGGTCTTCTCTTACTACAGGAAGCTCAAATGCTGGTTGCACTTTGATGTCTGCTGTCCTCTCCCTGCACAGGGTCTGTGGGTTTTTGTCTCCTGCTGCAGTCTGTGGTTTGGTATGGGATATGCTGTGTCCTGTGCTGTGCAGGGGCACCTTTAGTGCCTGAGCTCCACTGCCTGCTGGTTTCAGGAGACACCTCCTGACAACCCAGGTAATCCTATGCTCTACCTTGCTCCATTTTGGTCTAATAATTTGGAAATGTAGGTTCTTCAGACCTTGTTCTCCTTGCACGCATTTAAGAACAGTGTACACACAGAGCTGATAGAGAGGTCACTGAAGTCACAAGGTGGTTTTTCTCATGACCCTGAGGAATTAAATGAAAATTAGGTTAATTATCACAAGATAAGTATTATTTCATATAGTTTAAGTATTATTTTTGTTTTCACTCAAAGAGATATGGACATGTGAAAAAGTGAAAAAAAGCTAAATAATGCTATTCTTTCCTTTTGTATTTCTTTTCAGGCTCTGTCTATGAGATGTTTGGAAATGAATGCTCCCTGTCAACAGGAGAAGTTATTAAAGTTATTGGCTTCAAAATTAATAAGCTCATAGCAAGTATCTGTGAGAACAATGAAGGCAGCCAGTTTTCAGCCAAAGTGGAATTACCACTAAATTTTCCGGGTAAAGTATTTCATGCATACATGTTTTTGAAGAATTATAACCCTGAATAATCACCTTTGTTCATTTTATTGATTTGCTGTCTTGATTGATATTTGAGGTTACAACTCAGCTGTCAAGAATACAGTTTTATCAGATGATACAAGACACAGTCAACTAATTTTTAAATTTCAACTCTTACATGCCTTTCTCAAACCTGGATAGAAATTATTAATATAATAAAGTTTTGTAGTAATGTTTTCTGCACTTGGGATCCCTTGATGTAAGAAATACAACAAAAGTATTATTTTCATTTACTTATGACTTTTCCAAAACCTGTCTGAGCTGAAATCTTCCTTGTTGTATTCTTAAACTATAATTTATTTACCATTACTACATCTATATTTTATTATTTTGGGTACCAAATATTTTCAATAACTTTGTTATATTCTGTTTTTATTTCAATGATTTATTTTAACAATGGTGGCCAGAGTGGCTGCTCCTTGCCCGGAAACAGGGTTAAAGGGAAATGGATGTGTTTTTCTGCTTAAGAAAACACTTTAACTGTTCTACAGAGAAATCCAAATATATTCATATTTTGAAGGATGGACTTGAGATTTGGCATGTGGTACTGACTTGTTATTTGAATCATATCTTCATCTCTTCATGTTGCCTTGTTAAGGAGAGCTGGCCAAGTACTGAACCCAAAACTAGTTCATCACGTGCCATTAGTTTTTGAGTTCTGCTCTCATCTCAGTTCCTCTACTGTTAGGGTCCAGCAGTGTTGAACAGGGAAGTGAATGGAGCACAGAGGGAGAAGTGTGTATCCCATGTGAGTATCCCATGAATGGGAAGTGGAGGAGGCAAACTATATTAGGAAAACAACAGAAAAAGTTTGGACCTCAGAGCAGGACGGAAGGATGAAGACTTTCCCTGCAAAGTCCTGCACTTTGGCCACAACAACCCCCTGCATTGCTACAGGCTGGGGACAGAGTGGCTGGAGAGCAGCCAGGTAGAAAAAGACCTAGGTGTTTGGATCGACAGGAAGCTCAACATGAGCCAGCAGTGTGCCCAGGTGGCCAAGAAGGCCAATGGCATCCTGGCCTGCATCAGGAACAGCGTGGTCAGCAGAACCAGGGAAGTGATTCTGCCCCTGTACTCAGCTCTGGTGAGGCCTCACCTGGAGTACTGTGTCCAGTTCTGGGCCTCGCAGTTCAGGAAGGATGTTGAGGTCCTGGAGCGGGTCCAGAGAAGAGCAACGAAGCTGGTGAAGGGACTTGAACACAANGCCATTGGAATGGGCTGCCCAGGGAAATGGTGGATTCTCCGTCTCTGGAGGTTTTTAAGACAAGGTTGGACATGGCACTTAGTGCCATGGTCTAGCAGCTGTGGTGGTAGTGGATCAGGGGTTGGACTTGATGATCTCAGAGGTCCTTTCCAACCTGTATGACTCTATGATTCTATGAAAGATCAGAGGCTGGAGTTGGGTGAAGGTGACTCCAGCAGCAGAGGATGACTCCACCTACCCACAAGTTTGTAAGTAGGGCATTTCCTACCCTGGGAGTCTTACAGGCAGCAAAGGTAAAGGGAGCCCCTCGGGGAGAGGAGATGAGCAAGGAGGAAAACTGCATGAGGAGGACAGTGGGAGTGGGAGGGAAGAGATGTGGGAGGGACACCTGCAGATAGGAAACACTAGTACAGAGGACACATAGCACACAGCAGAAGTGAAGAGTCTGAGATCAGGCTAAACTGCCCATTAGTCTAGCTAATGCACTGAAGGACACTACAGCTTTGTAGGAAAAAAAAGTAAATATTTAATTAATGTTGTTTTATACTGCAAGCACATGGGAAATTAAATTGATGCTGCATGGGAAACATAATATGAGTGTTTTCTAGTGTTTGAGTGCTTGACTTAATAACCTCATTGATGCTCTTCTGAAGTCTTGCTGAGTATGCCAGAGTGTGTGCACGTGCATGTATAGGGTTTAGGTAATGCCAGTGTCTAAACTGGGATGTGCTTTTTTTTGCAAAGGGAGACAAGACACACTTCTTGAAGCAAATAATATGTAAAAGTCCATGGGAACACAATGTTTCATCTGAATGAAATATAAAAAAATATCTTCTGCCATGCCTTTGTTTGCCATGTCTACAATACAGATTTCTCTCTGAAATAGTTGTGCATATATAACTTTTCCTCCCCCCAGTAGATCCTCAATTTACTTTCACATTTTTCTTACCTTGTGAATCAGAACGATTTGTATGACCACTTTTTAAAAGACTTTTTTTGGAATGCCATTTTCATGGGCCCAGACACAGTGATCAGAGACCTTCTAATCATCTGTGGCTATCTAGAGATATTGAAATACAATTCTCCTGTGAACTCTCAGGATTCTTAGTATTTTTCTTGTAATCCAAGTTTCTCTGATATTATTAAAATTTCTTCTATCTCTGAAATATATATACCAATAGAAAGCCATATTCTAAATCTTGATTGGCATATGAGGTTGAACATTTGAATCATAAAATATCCAACACAACAGAATGATAAAAGTAATCCTAAATTTATTAATATTGAAAGTCCTGATTTTTAGAACAGAATGACTTGTAATTTCAAATGCTTGAACCTGGTGAATCGGGATTTATTTGCATTCAAGTGATCAGTTTTACAGCTTGGCATTTGGATACTGTTGCCCTACTGAGCGTGTTTTCAAATTCGATCTAATCACTACAATTTTCATGCATAGTTATGAACTCTCCCAACCAGTGTTCTAGAAAACTGGGTTATTTCACTTGAAAAATAAATTCAGAGGGTTTTTTTGCTGAAATTTATCATTATTATCCTCCACATGACGGGTATTACTGAACAGCAGCACTGAAGAGGGGCATAATGACACTTCTTATTAGCCCAACAGGGAGCACCTCTTTCCTGTTTTTCTCTGTATATTGTACTCTTATGCATTCAAGAGCTATTTGGTAAGATGTAAATTTGTCATTTCTGTAATTTAGTTCTTAGCTGAAGAATGATTCTACTCTGCAGAGTCAAGATTTCCCTGTCTCTTGCTCTTTCTTGACCTTTTTCACTTTATTACATACTCGTGCTAAGCTCTAACTGAAACATTGTACATGAAACATGGCTTGCCCCCATCTCCTGAATGAAGCACAGAACTGAATCGCAGATGTTCCTTTTCACGCTGCCTTTGACTTAATTCAGTAAAAATATCCGCAGGTCTCCAGGAGGCTACCCCTGTATTTACATTGTACTCCCTTGCCAGTGTTGATGCAAAGAAATCTTTTGTTTTGACGCTGTTTTCCATTTCCTTTGCCATGAATTCTTTTGTGTGCCATGGGCTCATGTATCCTTTCACTGTCTGCATGCTGGCACAAATGAGCAACGCTCCTATTTAGGTTACTCCAGGGATACTCTGAGAGTGAAGAACTGGGCTCATTGGTTTTAAAGGAGCCTTACTCTTTGTCTTTCTGAGCCTATTTGCAGTTTTCAGAACTCCTTTTTTTCTGCTCTGGCAAATCAGATCCTCGATAAAGGCCTAATCTGCCCTTTGCATTAGAGAAACCGCTGCGACCGCAAGTCCGCTATCTGTGTTATTTCATTTTATCCTCATTCTAATTTGTTCTTTTTCATGCCTCAAAGGACCAGGCTATTCTTTCTGTGCTCATACACTGGGCAAAAAAATAGAAGCCTGCTGTTACTCTAGACACTTCAATGGCTCCATCTAACCACATTTTGAACTGCAATTTTCACTACCAACAAATTAGCAGACAGGTAATTTGCACAACAGCCGAATTGTGTGCCGGCACAAATGATTAGATCTCATTCTGTTGTGTTCCTTCTTCTGCAAAAAACATTACTGGACTCCCCCCATTCTCATGGCGTTACTCGCTGCTGTTGCTACCCATTCCTACATGGTCTGACAGACACGGAGCTGAGCACGGCTGCCCCTTTGAGTGGTCATCTTCTGCGTGTCAAAAGACAGGAGACTTGTCAGTGACCACACAACACACCCATGGAAGAACAGGCATCAGCCATTAGAAGGCTCATCTCAATAGGAGGTGAGGGAGAGCTGGCCTTTGGAACAGGATACAGAGAGGAGGTTGCTGAGGCAGAAGAGGTAGAGAGTGGGTGTTAGAAGTGGGGGAAAAGAGGAATAGCAATAAAGTCAGCTCTGGAGAAGTTAGAAACTGTACTTTTCCCAATCTTTTGCCTTACTGGGGGAACAGAAACTGCTAGTCTGGGAGAGATTATTTTTCTGCTCTACTTTTTTCTTGAAGGCTGCTTGCTACTCTACTGGGCAAGTCCTGGTTTTCTCAGCTTTCCGTGGGGGAAAGAGAGTAAAAAGATACTCCTTTCCTTCAGGACTCTAATTAAGACTGAAAATAGGAAGTCTGTAAAGCTCCAGGGTGGTACATTTTACACTACAGTCAGTAAAAGAGAGCTGCATATACTGTTCTGCAAAAAGGTGATAAAAATATCATTCTATCAAAACATGCTTTCCCATAGCACATTCAGTCTTGTGATCCTCTGGCTATGTTTTCTCTCCCATACCAGTGAAAATCATTTTCTCAGATTCTCAATCTGTCTCTCTATCAACATGTACACCAATTAGTAAAATTTCTTGAAAAGATGGGCTGATGATGTTTGGGGCTTACTAATCATCATATTATGCCTAGGCATGATGAAATGTCACTGGGTACAGAAGCTTCATGGAGTGGAATGGTTATATTATCCTGTAGTATTATTATATATGTGTAGTTCTTCTTGTCGGAATGTTTTATTTTCCCCCAAACCATTGGGCATCAGGGTACTTTGGTTGTAGACCAGATTGCATTTAGAAAGTTTATCTATAGGAGCAATAATGCCAGATCTTGATAAACCAGATGGACATTTTCCCAAATTTGCTATTTCCATCTGTCTTTCCCCCTAACAATCCACCAAGATCTCTTGGGAAACTCTAAGTGAATTTGATTCAGTCGTTTTGTGGTTTATGAAAAAGTGCAAAAATATTTTTGTTTGACCTCAAAATGTCCAAATTTTAGCATCTCAAACTTGCCATATGTCTCCTCCTCCTGGAGATTTCCTTGTTACCTTAGATTTGAAAAACATTTGTTTTTGCAATTTGATTCACAGTGATTTCAATAAGGTTCTGAATGGTTCCAGATAATATAGTTTCTGGGTTTTTGTGGTTTTGTTTTGTTTTTTACATATATATGTAAAAAATGCTCTCTCAAGGAGAGTATTTATGAGAGGATACCATGGCAGATTATGGCAGTTAGATGGGAATTACAGTGACTTCCATCCAACATACCAAAAGAGCCTTTTATATATTTATCTATTTCCTATACAGAGAGAAACATTTGGAACTTTGCATGTTCATAGCCTCTCAGAAGTGGCTGTTAGATACCTTCACTTCAGGATTCTCATCACTACAGAAACTAAGTGTACGAGGCCACGAGGCTCTTCGCTTACCTAGGCAAGCATTCTGTCACCAAAATTGAGAAAACCAGCAGAACAGAAAGCAGACATTTTTCTGCTCCCATCCTTGACAAAGGCAGTCTGCCTGAGCCAAGGGGATAATCAGGTGTCTACTTTTGTATGAAATCTGGTAATTATGCTTCTGTATGAAACCTGCTTTCCAACCTGGGATGTTCATCAGTTTGTTGCCTTCCAAATAACTTTGTAGTCCCAGCAAAACTCACAGCCTGAGACTATTGCCAAACTCATAGAAAAGAATGTTTCTCATACCTGTATGTTGCCAAATATTTTCAACTGGAAGTGCTTTTTGGTACAGTTTATGGAGGCTTTTCAGTGCAGTTCTGGGAGGTTTGTGGGGGCCACACTTGCTCCTGTATCACAGATGGGTAAGCATAGTTACTGCCTTTGGGAAACATCGTAAGTATTTTGAATATACTTTTTAATGAAGAATATTCCTATTTTCTTTCTCCCAGCACTGCCAGGAGATGATACCCATCTAGTTGATACTAGAACACTGTCTTTTCCACAGTTTCAGTTTGTCACTGGTGCCCTGTCACAGAGATACTTTCTAAATGCCGCTGAACCTGTTTGTGTTGATCTGCACTGACAGCTCCGGTAGTGATTAGGACTGTGGCAGATAACTTCCTTGCTAATAATTGTGTTAAAGGTGACACAAGTGAGGAACATTACAAATATCAGTGGGAAAGAAAAGTGTGTTGAACTTGTTCTTTGTACGTTCATGCATGTGGTTTCCTTACAGCCCAGGAAAAAGCCTGCAGGTTTTCCTGCAGTGAGGACATATATGTAGAGGATGTATTGACACAAGGGTACTGATTTCACACAGGAAAACTTGGCTGTCATACAGACAACTGTGAAGGCACAGAACTACAGGAAGAGGCGACATTGGCACAACTAGTGACTATTTCTGCAGCAGCTCAAATAGGCTATTACTACTTAGGCTGCTGACAGGCCTTCGGAGATGTCAGCTCCCAGAGTTACTGGTGGCCACACAGGACACCCAGAACCAAACACGCCCAAACTGGTGATGAATTCAGTTAAAAGATACTCAACAGACAGAATCTTAATCATGTCTCCTTTAACAAGAGTGCTACTAAAGTTACAAAGTGAAAGTATGGGATTTTTTCACAGTAAATCCAGAACCACAGCAATCCTGTAGCCACAAAAACAACAACAACAAAAAATTAAAAGTTTTTTTAAAGGCTGTTGTGATGGAAGTAATTGTTTGACACATCCTTTTAAAGAAATACAGTCTTAGGGACACCCTGCTACCATGCAGGTCCTTCAGTTCTGTTGATTGTAATCAGTAGTGAAAGTCAGAAAGGGAATAGGTGTGGAAGACAATAAGCACATTGTTTATTTTTAACAGAAGCAATACCCCCTGATCTAATTTGTTAAAATATCCCACAATCGGGGAGGTCCAGAGAAGGAAATGGGTGTCTTCCCAAGATCCAACAGCAACTGTGTGTTCTGGCATCATCCCACCTTGCTGAAATCTAGGTATCGGCTAGGACATCCTGCACTTTCCTCACATTCTGGTTCCCACTAGAAGGGAGTCATGATCAGTGTGGACCCAGTTCCCACACTAAATGGCTGGGGACAGTTGGATAGGATATTTAAACCTTGCAGACATGGCTTAAACTACTCATGGGATTTGAAGCTGCCATGAAAATGTCCTTAGTGGTACCAAGCAGGCTCTTGGTTCCCCATCCCATGCTTCCTCCTTAACAGCCAAAATGAGAGTATACCTTTACCAGAAAGTGCCCTCTGTGTGGTCCAGAGGAGTCAAAGGTGTGGAGGAGTGAGGCCATAGGATTTTTGCTGGTTGGGTTTGGCAGACAAAGTGAGAAAAGGCACAGTATCTCCCAGGGAGCTTGGCTTCTTTTTCAGTGCAGCAGTAGCTATTGGTTAATTTGTGGCTAGCAAACTTGGCCTAGAAATAACCTCTATTCTCAGTTATATTCACTTGAAAGCAAGTCTTTGTCAATGCCTGTCTCAGGAAGCTGCAGTGCAATTCCACAAGGAAGCACTCAGAATGCTGCCACACCTTGTGAAGAAGACAACTGAATCACACTGTTCAGCTAAGCCCTGCTTTTTAGTCCTCTCAGCCCTCCAGTTCATCTTCCTTTATGAAAACCCTCACGCAAATATAGAAATGTACACATTTTTCTTGCAATGCAAACTCCTAATGAGACAGATCCAAAGGGCATGATTAACATGAAGTAATAATGTCCCTAGGGGATAGGGAAGCTCAGATACAGCTTCTGCCTTGCAGAACTTCAGCATTTTAATTGCCTCATGATGACTGGAGTGCTACAACACCCAGACTTTGAATTAATGCAGCTGGTGGACTGGGCTATCAGATATGCTAAAATCTATTTGCTCTTTCTTATCTGCAGGTGCTACTCTTTCATTTGTGATGTATCTTTAAACACACCTGGTCTAGAAATTCCCAGTCTGTGTGTGGAAGGTTACATAGTGCTGATGTTTGTACAGAAATTTATCCTCCATGAACTGATCACATTAATGTTGCGTCTCCACATACCACATCTTCATTTTGCTCTTAAAGGTTGGTTTGCTGAGAAGACAGATAGCAACTTAGGATGATTTTTATTTTTTCTGTGGCAAAGGAAAATTTTACTGTGGACTAAGAATGCTAGATGTCAGAAACACAGTAGAAAGAGTTAATTGCAAATGCCTATACATTGTATTATACAGCTGATATTATCTCTGTAGAGTCTTATTTCTAGCAATCAAACTATCATCTATGAATTATTTGCTGTGTTTTTCTTCCTATTTTTATAGCATTCACGGTCTAAAATTTGGCATGACTTGCTTTGTATATTTCCTTTTTTATAATGTAAGTTTTCTGTTCTTAGGTCTTTATAAGGTTGTTGCAGATAAGACTCCATATGTCAGCATTGAAGAAATTGCAAGAAAAGTCTCTATTGGGCCAACAAGGTTTGGTCATCCTTGTTTCTACAGTGCCGAGGATATAAAACTGGAAAACTTCACAATCAAACATGGGGAGCAGATCACCTTCAACTCAGTGGAAGAGGTCAATGGAACAATGGCTGTCAGCTGTTTCATGGTCAGAAATAACCAGTCCCATTCCTTTACTTTGCCTCTTTCGCAAGAAGGAGAATTCTACGAGTGTGAAGATGACCAGATATACACCCTAAAAGAGATTGCAGAATGGAAAATCCCTAAGTGCAGAAATCGGATTGTTAAGCTTTCCAATACTTTATGTATGCGGGACTCCTCATGTCCACTTCCTGAGAATTTTGATGGCTGTCTGATTCTTATGCCTGTCTATGATGTGCAGGCAGTAATGAAATGTAAGTAGGAATTAAATTCAGTGTTCTGTAAAACTTGGTGTATCAAAATAAAAAAAGTACCCTTAAATACACCACATTTGCTTAAAACAGCCATGAAAGATTCAGTTTGTCAAAAATTCCTTATCCATATTTGCCACTAACGTTAGTTTCAAGAGAAAATGAGATAAAGATTTCTTTCTGTTGCCATTTTGTAGATCAAATTTGTAGATCGCTATTTAATCCTCACTGCAAATATATTGCTTAGAGAAAAGGTTGAGCTTAGGAATTCTGTTCAGTTCCCAGATTTCTTTCTTTGTGTCTTAGACTTTGGCCATGGAGAAGCCACTTGATCACTTATGGCTATGTCTAGTAGGTAGAAAAAGAATAGGGAGATACATGTTACAATACACTTAATTATCATTTACTTTTCAGAATGTGTGTGTCACAGAAAGAAACATCATATTTTATTCTATTGCAGAAACAAATATCAACTGAATATAAACACAAAAAACTTCTGGACAGTTTCTGAAACCTGTAGGTTTGAGGAAACAGAAAGATTAGAAAACCAGTATCTTTAGAAGTTCGTGCTCTGAGTTTTTATTTTAAAAAACCCCAAAATATTTATGGCACTGTAAGTTGTTCTAGTTGTCCCACCAAAACATTGAAACAGCTGGGTTCTGATTGCTTAGCTTTTGGGAAGGTTTTGCTGCTTGTTGCATTTACTAGAAACAAACCAATGAACTTCACAGAAATTTAATCCTAACAGAAATATGCCATTCATGAGGATATTAAGCAGGAAATCTTTTCACAATTGAGCATTTCTCTGTTCAATGGTGTAAGCAAATGGATAAAAGAGAAAGAAATAAATGTGGGCAGAGACTGTTAACACAATATACCATAGTTGTTAAATGCTTATCATAAGACATTCAGCTGTGCTTGCTATGTAATTGAATGCGTGAGTTTGAAAAATATAACTTCACAAGACAAAGTACTCTGTTTCCTATAGATCTATGTAGATTTAGGAATCCAGCTCATCTCCTGAAGCTGGATTAACTCAGGTGTATTGCTATATCCACTTAGATATACGTGCAGAATCAATAGAAATTTAATGTCCCTAAAAACATTAAGAAGATTCAGAAATATTTGGTATTTACCTGTCTTCCAATCAGTTATTCCAGTGAGGATTGTATTTTTTGTTTTTATTTTAAGTTTCATGTTTTTATTTTAAGTTTCTTTTCTCAACATTTAAGAAGCATTACATATGTCCTAAATAACTATTTAACGCAAACTTGAAAAGTAGACTTTATGATACATGATTAACTACATTCTTGTGGACCATGAAAAATGGATTTCCACCATTTTTAGGAGAACTATAAATAGACACAAGATAAAGTATGAGAAATACTAAAAAAAGAGTCCAGATAACTGGGATAACTGATTACATTTTCACAGGCTGTGAGCAGGAATCCTCTATACTTCTCATTATTAATAAGGAACAAGTTATGTGTGTGGAACTCTCCCAGATGCTCATAGAAAGTTTCATTTTCACTAGTAATTTTCCTTTGTTGTCTTTCCCTTGTGGTGCTTAGGATGTTTATCACCTCAAGGTGTCAACGTGACAAAAGCAGAGTTGGAACAAACAGATCCTGAATCACTGTCATAGAACTCTGTCATATAAAATAAATCTGATACCAACTTTGCAGTATAAAATATTGGTATGTCCTGCTACAAGGAAATGTGAATCCAGAATATATATCCACTATCCCTTTGTGTAGGTCCATGCAGAATGAGTTATTGAAGAGGGTCCTTAAATATTATTTGCTTGTTAAATTTTACTGCCTTGGTCAGCGATCTGTGGTGTCACTGACTTGGAGCCAAATTCTTAAACAAGCCTTAATTACATAGGCAGCTTTGTTCTTGAAGTTTTGCATTCAAATTTTTGCAAGAGCTGTTGTTCCCTGTCGCGTTGTTAAATTCAATGGCTCAGTTCTGACAGTGAATAAAACCAGGTGATGCAGAAAGAGATGCAACAGTTCCAGAAAGGAACATTATAGTAAAATGTCTTAATTCATAAACAATAACCTTAGACTTAGTTATACAAAAGCTTTGCCATTTTGTTAAGTGATACTATTTCCTAATAAGTACAGGTGTTTTAATTATTCTTATAAATATCAAAAAACCTTCTTTCTCCCAGTCTGGCCATAGCAGCAATATGTTGTTAATGGATCAAAATGATATTTATTTATTAAAAATGTTTACCCACTCATTTTTTTAGAGAAACCCTAAGTTGCTATGAAATAAAAGAATAAAAATACAGCTCTTGCACAAGAGTTTGAGAAGATAAACAACTGATCACACTTAGGGGTGCTGTGGGGAAAATTGTGAACTAGACATTTCTTTTTCTTAAACCTTTTGTTCACTTGCACACCTTATTCTCTCTCTTCATTTGTGTGGTCTCATGCATATCTGATAAACATATCTCTCAAATTGCAACAGTTATGCTTTGGCTGGCCCTGTTAATGGCGCATGTTTCCACATGGATGTGCACACCTCAGGGAAGGAACTTTTAGCACCTGGCCAAAAGGACGTGTATTTTATTTCAATGTCAGTTTGAAAACAAAACCCAATATATTCCTTTTTCTTTTCAGTTCGAAAGGACATAGTTCATATCCTCTCAGATCTGGATGTTGAGGTCAAGGATATAACAGACTGTTATGATATTGGCTCTTTCCTTCAGCCGCTTTCTTTGGAAGATATATTTGAGAGAACAAGCAAAGAATTTCCTATGGTTGCTGAGATAATGGAAGGGCCTTTAGGAAGCCAAAAACCTTACAACTTATTGTCTACAGGGAAAGAGATTGTCATCTACAAAAAGTACCAGGCAGCAAGAGTCCTAGCCTCTGAGATGAGAAGTGATTCCTCCAAGAGACATTTTTTAATCCCTACGAGCTACAAAGGAAAGTTCAAGAGAAGACCTCGGGAGTTTCCAACTGCCTATGACTTAGCGATAGCAAGAAGTGAAAAAGAACAGCTTCATGTGGTAGCAACTAAAGCCTTTGTTTCCCCTCATAAAGAACTTTTTTCTGTTTCAGTTGGAGATCAATTTCTAGTTCAGCAATGCCAGACTAGTGAAGTTCTGTATGAGGGAAGAAAGAAACTCATAGATGTTTTAGCTTGTGAGCAAATACTAAGTGATTCATATAAAAAAGTGCTCCTCCCCATGTACATGGAAGGTGGCTTTGTGGAAGTGATTCATGACAAGAAACAGTACCACCTTTCTGAGATTCGCAAAGAATTCCATTTGCCTTTTAATGTCAAAGTGTCCGTGAGGGACCTTTCCATCGAGGAAGATGTCTTGGCTGCCGCGCCTGCTCTGCAGTTTGAAGAAGAAATCACAGACTCTTACTTGCTGATCAGTAGTGCCAGCAGTCCAGTGGAGAGCTGGGAGATTCCTGTGTATCGCTTAAACATGTTGGTCCATTTGCTGAGCAAAGATGCCCAGACAGCTGTACCACCCACAACTAGGACAACAGTGGAAGAGATCAGCAAAGAGGAATACTATATGTTACGGAGATATGAAAACCTAACCCTTCATCCACCACCCAGGCCTCCAAAAAAGCCAACAACAGCACCACCACCTTCTTCTGCAGTGCCTAAGCAAGGTGTGTCTGATGTACTACGGGCTCCAAAGGTAAGGCATCGTGTCTTGTCTTTGAATGTCTTACAATCACAGGTCATGTTCTGCAGGTTTAAAGTCTTCATTTCACTACTGTGTCCTTATGGCATGTACACAGATGGCTCTCAGCTCCCTGTAATAGGCAAATAAGCCATTACAGACACAAATGGCTAAAATCTCCAGTGTGTGTTAATTGATCCATGAAAAACAACGGAACCATGCCGACTCACAGCAGAAATCTTGGCTGTATAATTTTGCATGGATAATCCTTTACTGCACCATTGTGAAAGTGAAGGGAGAGACTTGAAGTGCCTGTATTTAAATCTTTATTAAGAGAGAAGCGTATGTTTTCATGATGTAAAGATAATTTTGCTCTGCTGGAAATTGCAGAATTAAGTTCACAGAGAGACAGGTTGTATAGAAATTTTTGAGTTCATTGTTTTGCACTTACCAGAGTGGGAAATAGGTTTGGAATGAAAAAAAAAAAGGCATTTCTTTTAGAACAGCACTTGATGCTAAAAAAGAAGTGCCCCTTCTAGGCTGATTTTCTTCATATGTAATCTAAGACAATGCATTTGTTCATTAATCTTTGTGTTGTGTCTGGCTGAAGTGGAATTGATTTTCTTTACACCAGCCTGGAAGTTTTTTTTTTTATTTTTCACTTAATCAGAGTTGATAACCCACCCATCTTTTGGCTATTTCACAGCCATGCACCTACAGCGTCAAAGCCTTCTTGATTTCCCAGGCTTCCCCAAGGAAGTTGGCTGGGGTTGGGTAAGAGGTTGGGAGGGGCCACAGATGAGGCAGCTGACCCCAGCTGACCAAAGGGATATTCCATGACACATAATACCACGTTCAGCAACAAAAACTGAGGGGGTGACTTGCCTAGGAAAGCAGCCGTAACTCAGAGACTGGACAGACATCAGTCTGCTTGTGGGAGGTTGTGAGTAAGCGCCTTTGCATCACTCTTTTGGGATCTTTTCCCTCTCTCCTTCATTTGTGAAACTGTCTTTATCTGAACCCATATTTTTCTTGCTTGTGCTCTTACTATGCTCTCTCCTGATGATATCATCATCCTGATGTCGGGGTGGAGCGAGCAAGTACTTGGATGGGTGCTCAGCCTCTGGCTGGGGTCAACCCACCACTATTTTCTTGGACATATTGAAGGAATTGAAGGCCCATTGATGGGCTTTAATGAGAGAGACAGTCTAGGAAGTTTTTAACTTAGGTGGCAATTGTCCCCATGTGCAAATACAAATTCTCTGCAGGCGAAGAGGGAAAATATTGGAAATACTTTCAGATCTCTGTGTTGTGGTTGCTACGCTATGCACTATGCTTTAAATACAATGTAACTCATGTAATTATATTCTGGGGGATTCAGAAGAAGTCTTTTTTGTGCATTGGTATGAGACTAAATTTGAATTGTAGTCACTCTGAAATGGCACCATTTGTGAGTACCTCTCTTTGCCTGCTGGAGGTGTTCCTCCTCTCATTCCCCAACTCCAAGACCACATGCAGGTCCAAATCTCCACACAGATGCTGGGAGACAGTTACAACAGACTATAGGAGAAGTGACTGGATAAGGTTGTTCCCTCAGGTAAGGGTACTACAACAAAATATGTGTCATTTTCTCCTGTCTTTACTACAGAAATGTCTTTTCTTCTAATGTTTACAATGAACATTGTAGCAGCTTAAATAAGACATCCTGTTGTGCAAGGAAGGATACATGAGAAATTTGTCCATGGAGCTACCAGGCAACAATCACCCTGATATTGGCCAGGGGGATAGAACTAGGGGAAAATTCCCTAAAGCTGTGTTTCTGGTCAATCTGTACCCTTTTCAGGAGGATTCAGACCTCCTGCAGTTACTGATGGCTAGGAGTGAAAAAAAGCAGGTGGATGCTGATGCCAGATCAGGTTCATGCAGAAGTTAATATTTTCCTAAAGTGAGGAGAGAGCAGTAAAGGCAGAAGGGGGATGACTGGAGGTTCTTCTGCACATTCATGAGTGAGAACAACCTTAGACTGCAGCTGTCCAGACAAAGGAGATAATTTAAACACTGTTCCAGAAGATCTTTTTAAATTTTTTTTTGGGGGGAAAGTGCTTGTTATAAATAAATAATAAACTGCAGTCAGAATACTTGGAGTTATGCATATTTGTAAATCTCCTCCCCTGGGAAGGTGAGATCTCTTATTCACTAGATTAAACATCCTGAGCTGTAGCATATTGTGTTTAAAGTCACACAGAATGCATTACTTTTCTATCCTGAGCACCACGAGTCCTCTGAGCAGACGTGGATGGTAGCAGCTTGGCCCTGCCTTGGCCCCTCTGCAGCGCCAGGGGAGACTGTGCTTTCTTTTACATGTATCAGGAGTGTCTGAGGGTTCAGAAAGTCGGAAACTGTGCCAAACTGATAAATAGCCATCTTTGCATATTTTGTGACTATGCATAGGCTTATTTGCATAAATAACAGATGAGCGTCCTAATGAGCTGAACTTAAGCCTGACAAGGTGGCAGCCTGGGATAAGCTTTAGTGCTGCATGAGTTGCCACACTCCTCCTGCACGCAGCTCCCTGCCTGGTGCTTAGGGAGCTCTGGCTGCTTGCTGGAGGGTGGTGAATGGCATCCGCACAGAGCAGTTGGGAAACACTGCTTGGTTTGGAGCTCCAGCATAAAATGCTGCTGCTGCGTGAGATCTGTCTGGTTCTTGCCAGTACCTGAGGATTATCTGTAAGGGTGGGTCACCTTTAGCTACAGCTTGTGCTTGGATCGCCTCGGCTCGCAGCAAGGCTGTGATGGCAGGGAGGCTCCAGCTGTCTCTTCCTGCTGTTCTCTGACCTTGGTAAGGGAACACTGAGCCTGGGAGCAAGACTGCATGCTTCACCGCGTGCTTTTGGTCATGTGAGTCACTAGGTTGTATGAAATTGGCATCCAGCATGGACTGGAACCTCAGACGAGTGTGAGAAGAGCCTGTGCTTGTGTGTAAGGTGCAGTGCTGCAGAGACATGGATGTTTGCACAGTTCAGCAGAGTCCAGAGACAGCAGATGAATTCTCAAACATGATACAGCTGCATTAACCAGCACTCTGCCCAGTCTCTTCATAGGGCTAATTAAGTTGGCTCGACTCCTGCTGATACAGCTTTCACTTCCAGAACCTGGGGATCACTCCTCTCCTCTCCACAGTACAGCACAGACCTTCCCTTTCCCTCTCATAAGAACATTTTTTGGGGGTAAGAAACATGCAGACCACATATGTTTGCAATTTTGTACTACTTACTAATTCAATTAAAAAATACAAACCCCAATAAAATATGTGTAAACTATAAAAATGAAAAAAAAAGAGGTTGTTTTGAATGATGAAATTAATATGATACTTCATACAGCAGATATCTATCTAATATTAATAGATGATCGCAGATATTTATTCAATAGCCAATACCTCTACCCACAAGCACCCCCAGCTGAGGACAGAAATGACATAAGTTGAACCTTTTGTCTCATGGTAAAATGTATTATAAAAATCACCAGAAATCTGCATTTTCTTTGCTAGAATAATTGGAATGAATTTCAGAGGGGATTCTAACTGACAGGTGGAATTAAATGGTCACTCAGTTTCTGATTTGTGAGCTTATCTAGTGAGAATGACCTAACAAAACCCTAGAAGTTAATGCTACTGATTTGAGAATGGAGCATCTCACCCTCTTGCCTAGTTGTTCCTGGAGTGAAGTTCCTGTGGGAGTACTCAGTCAGGACCTCACCTTCTTGAAATGAAAATTCATTTAAAGGGAACGACCTAGCTGTGTCTGTTCTTTCCACACCTTAGAAATACCACTGCAAATATAATAAACCAAGTTTTCACTTAGTAACCCCCTTGAAAATAGTTTCCTAAAATTTCCTTTTTTACTTACTAGGAAAACTTCTGGTTTTTTCCCTTCAAGAGGATTCAACCAGAAAAAGTTTCCTAGCTTTCTTTTTGCTTATCAGTTCAAGGAGTAAATATCCTCCACATTTAAGACGGTGCTAATCTATGTCCCTCGATACTTTTGCATTCAATTGAAACAAACAAGGATGCCACACCAAATATTGTTAAATGCAATCTTAATCAATGCATGGAATGACACAATTGAGTCCTCATGTTCCTAAGACCATAAGGGCACTAAGGGCACAGCTTAAGGGACAAAAATGACAGTGTTTCACTCCTGATAAGAAGTAAGAGAGGTTAGCTCCATCCAATGCTATTTTCAGTGGTCTGTTTAGTCATGTCTCTAACCTAAGGAACAGAGGAATCAGTAAAATATTCACCAGCTGGATTGCTGCTAAATACCTTTATGAATGTGGAGCTGGAGAAATCGTCACAGGCAGTGATCTGCTCATGTCTGGCAAGAAAGCTGAGAGAATTCCAGTCAGGGAAACTGGAATTTAATAAAATAGGAGCATCAGGGCATGATAGTTAATTGACATTTTGTGCTAAGGCCCATTATACTTTCAAAAGTCATTACAGTGTTAAGATATCAGGAACTTTCTTGCTTTCTTGCTTTTTATTTCAAAATTAAAATGAAAGAAAACTTATCACTTCCATCTGGCTTTGCAGTTCTACAAACTGAGCTATCAAAATCTGCCATTAACATATTTATAGCATCTGTCTCCACAGCAAAATGAAGACTTATCTGGAATTAAGTTGATAAGACATAAGCTGCATTTCTCAGCAAATGAGTTTTCCTGTAGTGTCTCCTTTCCTTCCTCATAACTATCTCTTTTCTGCTTCCAGAGCATTTTTCACATTTTTGGGTCCTTTATAGAGTAGATTTAATGCAATTTTTGCTGTATAGCAAGAAACCAACCTTCCCAAACAAAAGCATATTAGAAAATGCACACTGGACAGCCAGGAAGGAACAAGTAAGAAGAGACTTCAGGAATTAACAATCTTTTGGCTCTAGAAACGAGGAAGAAAAAAAGAGGTTCATTAGCAGATACAGAAATGTGCATATGCAAACGTAAGGAAGAGAGTTTCTCTCTGACAGGTGAGGCTTTGTGGCTGCTGATGCTGCACCTGTGCTTCTTCTTTCTCTCTTTGTCCCCACTGGAGAGGATGTTTTCCTCTCCCTGGAATCTCATTTTCCACCCTCTCTTTCCCCCTCCTTTCCCACATTCTATATATTGTTTCTCCCTGTCATTTTCCAGTAGCTTTGTAAGTCCCTAATAAATAACATGTGAAGGCTGAAAGTACAGCTCTACAAATTGAGGACCACCCCACACTGTCATTGTGGCCAGTTTCATAAAGTGTCTCAAAACCCCATCCCCTCCACAGCCTCACCTGGTGAATCAGGCCCCAATGCCCTCCAAGTCCTTGTGCTGCATCTTCTTGCTTCTCTGAGCACCATGTACGTGCTGTGCCATGGGCTCCTTTTTCTCCTAAAACCTGTGACACACATGCCTGACTTCCCCCATGTGTTCAGGTCCCGCCAAGCTACATTCTTCATATGCCCTTCACCCCCTAACCTATATGACATTTGTTCCCCAGTCCTCTGTACTGCTTTCAACAAACTTGCCTTTTCCTGTTCCTTGCTTCTTCCCTACAGGTCTCCACTGCTTGCTCTTCTCTCACGCAGTGAGCTGAAGCCAAGGTCACAGGCATAAAGGAGTGGGAGCTGCAGGAACATCTGAAGCTGCACACAGGCTTTTGCTGCCTTCCCCAGCAGCACGTTTTCCAAACCTCAGCACAGCATTGGATCTTAGGGGAAAGCTGGAGCAGGGTGTAGGTGCTGGCAAGGGTCAAGCAGTTCAATTTTCTTGTTGGCTGGACAGTCCAAGATTAAGGATTTTGTATTGGTGCTCTGTTGCAAAGATCCTTACAGCTGTGTTCGGATCTGGGGGGCCTGTGACCATTTTCTGGAAAGCCTATCCACATTCTGATACCATGCTGGGCTGAAGCCTACATGTGCCATCCCACTTCACACCCTGGGTTTTTCTGCAGAGGAAACCAAGCAATGCTGGCTGGAGAACAGGACTGCTAAGTGCCCCATGGATTCTGCACGAAGCAATAGGAAGGAGTTAGAGGAACTGGAAACCCTAAAGCCCCAGCTAATAAACGACTGGAGTTTTCCTGATGCTCTCAGTATCCTCTTTTAGTTTTAAACAATACTAAAAGCTTAAAATTTCCACAGAGAATCCTCAGGTCTGCAGTAGGTGCTTACTGGGGTTTGATGATAGTCTCAGAACTGAAATACAGTCAGGAGGATAGCAGTGTGCCTGCCAGAAGGACAAGCAGTACGTAATTGCCTGAAGAAACAGCAGGGCAATCTGAGGTCTAAGTCTCATTGCAGAAAGGCATTAGTGCTACAGGAAATGCTGATATAGTACATGGAATTAAGGAAGGTACAGATGAACATTTGGATATGCTGACTGATGAAAATGCCAACTGGTTAAAAGCAAATTGCTTAATTTAGAGCTAAAAATGAATTACTTGGAGAACAAAGAGAAAAGAAATATAAAAATAAAGAGGATGCCCAGAAGAAATAAAAAATTGAACCACATGAAAATATGGAACCCTTGATAAGAAGGAAAATCCTGAACAGAGTGTGTGGCCAAGAGCCATTGATGTCAGTAAGGCAAGAATTGGCTGGCACATTTTTTTCCTGTTTCACAAAAAGTACATAACATAATAAAACACATAGCATAACAAAAGCATATAATTATGTGTAATTATGAAGCAGGATAAAAAAAAGTAGAATAAATCTAAAATTCAAGGAACCACTGCAGCAGAATAACTCTCCAAAAATAGAATTTGGGGAGTAGGGGCACAGAAATGTCTTTTTTTTTCTCAACACAGTTCCAAGAAGCCTGACTTCCCACAAAGCTGTTCTACAGGCTGCATTTTACTGTTTGCCCTTCTCCTCACAGCAAGAAAATTGGAAAATTAAGTTTGTGGATAGCTAGCTGTTGAAGCACTACCTATTATGGACCATATTTTGATCTGTTTGGAAGTCACTAAAGGGTTTTCCAGCTTAAAATGGCCAGAGATAATCTATACCACAGCGGATTTCCAGCAGGAAGCACAGTCCCCGCTGCAATGCCCGTCTGCAGCAATGGCAGTGACCTGCCAGGCAGCTCCTAAGGATCCCATGGAGCCAGCTGCAGGAGCTCAGGGCAGCTCCCACACTCTCTGACCCCATCCCTGCCCAAACACCTGCAGGAACTTTTCTGGCCTCTGAAGGCCACCTGGCATGGGTGGCTGGCGTCCGTGCTAGTGACCCTTCCTGTCTCCTTGTCTGTGGGAGGGGGCCTTGGGATGCTCTAACCCCCAGATCATGCCTGGGAATTGTGTGGGGAAGAGCTAATTGGCACAGGTTGAAATGAAAGCCCACGGATGTTTTCCAGGCACTGTGTAATCAACTAGTGTTGATATAGTCTCTGCTAAAAAAGATGCGGAAAAAAAAAAAGAAAAAGAAGGAGATTCACCAAAGTCACTTAAGTGTTGAATGTGGTCAGTGTAAGAGACAGCACTGACATTGCCCATTGACATTATGCATTCTTTCATAAAATTCAAGCTTTGGCAGTGCTGTCAGCTGAGCATTCTGGAAGTGAAAGCATCCCAGAAGGTTGGGAGTATGCTTTGAAATATATGGCCCACAAAAAGAAATGAGAAAGTTGCTGTCAGTGTGACAGCCAAGTCACATCCTAAAAGACCTGTAGCCATGGTTCACATTTTCCAGAGTCCTTCCAGTGAAGAATTGAGTGATTATCAAGAAACTGCTGTGAGAGAGACTCATCAAATCCATTAAAATTTGTAAAGACCGCACAAGCCCTGGGCTTTCCCTCTTTACTTTTTGAATGTGATAGTCCATAGACATGGCATAAAAAAGCATGATGAGGGAGCTTTTAGGGGCTAAAAAAATAATACATTTATTGTCTCTACCACAAAAATTATTTTTTCTTCTTTATGCATAGAGGTGTATAATTTACAAGTTTTTCAAGGTATTTAACAACATTATGCTCTTGTTTTGCCTCAGAACATGAAATAATTTTACTAGCAAATGACTGTCATGGCAGTATGTTGTGATGCAGTGGTTCGGTTTTCTTTTTTTTTTCTTTTTTTTTAATACAGAATAACAAGGGGATTGAAGAGGCACAGGGTATTCAAGTCTGTTGTGATTCCTCTAGTGCCACTGAAAAACCAGAGCAGGGATCCCAGGCTTGCAATGACTGTAGACAGTGGCTTGTGCCAATGATCCTCCTGAACGAGTGTGATGGAGTCTAGGTAGAGGATGGAGTCTAAGGAGGGTCACTTAACAGGAGTCACTAAAGAAAAAAAAGGAAAATAAATAATGCCAGTTTGTGGCATGCCATGGACCACCCTGATGGACAACTGGTGATGAACTCTGCTTAGACTCTGCTCTAGTCTGGATTCTTAATTACTTAGAATTGAAATTTGGTTAATAAACCAGGATAAAGCTATTCCCAAAGTGTAGCAGCAGGTGGTGGGGAGGTATGACACTGCTGCCTTCCGAAAGCATCTCCAACTGGGGCCGCTGGGTCGGAGCCACACACCAAGCACACACTCACACACAGCCGGGGTGGCTTCTTAGATGGATCAGCGGTAAAGAGATGGGAACAGTCCTTGTATGGGGTTCCACGGAGAGGCTTATTGCAGCCACGCCCGCAGAGGGCTCCAGGAACAAACACGAGCATCAGGGCAGGGTCCAGGTTTAAGCACAGAGGGAAGTAGGGGCGGAGAAAGCACCAGGGAGCAATCTTCTGGGTGTGCGAGGGCGGTGCACAGGCGGGGTTAGGGTATGGGAGCCAACGGGGAAATAGTGAGGGGGCGGCTGGGCAACAAGGGCCACTGGGGGAACAGGGGAGGGAGAACATCCTAGGTCTGGGAAATATAGGGTAGGGAAAGGGCGGGGAGGCCAACGAGACAACGCGGGGAGCAGAACTGGGGCACGTTAACATAATGCAACAAAGGATCCTGGGGAGAGGTCTTCTTGTCTCCCTAACCAACTTTCAGGGACCAACCTCCCAGGGGGCTCCAGCATCATCATGGCTGGGGGGCTTATCGGCCCCCACACCAAAGCATCACTTTTAAGCTTTAAATGAAGGAGTCTTTGAAAAAGTAAATAATATTTTATGTGTGAAATGAAGAAACTGTATCTGGAAGCTACTTTCAAGGATCCATCTGTTTTGCATAAGTGGTAAATGCATGTTCTGCAGTATTAATGAGGAAAAAGTGGTTGAATTTGTTTGTGAATTACTGTCATTTGAAGGGAAATGTGCCAAGCAATTGGACAGTAGCTTTACAGGAAAATTCTGGCCATGAGGAGTGGGGTTCACAGGAGCTCAGTAGGTCTGCTTTACATTGCCAGTTCTGTCAAATGATGCTTCAGTGACCGCAGGCAAATTACATAAATATCATTGCTTCCAGATACATGAAAAAACTGCCAGGTGTGAAGAGGGAGTGTGGATTTACAGCTCATTAGTTACTTTATATGGATGCTTAAAGCTCAGGTAAATGCAAGATCTATTGCCTCACTTTCAGTAAGGGTCAGAGCTACCTCGCATTTACTCTGGAGCAATAACCACACAGACAGTTGCCATGGAGTATTAAATGAGCTGTAAATCCACGCTCATTTACTAGGTGGCAACTTGTTCATGTAGCTGTCTCCTCTGTCTGTGAAATGGGACATGATTCTTCATTTTCCTGTCCTGGATATTTGTATAGACAAGCATGGGTTTTCTATGTATGTAGTATTTTGTGCATTGGCTACTGCATTAGGAACAACAATAACAACATAAAAATAATATCAGCAAGGGAATTACTGGACATTAGTACACTTTAGCTTTGTTTAAATGATTTTAGTTGGAAGTTAATCTACAAAAGAGGCGAAAAAAGAAAGTGTCTAGGATAGATGGATTCTGAAGTGTGTGTATTCAAAAGAGGAAGAAACAAGAATAACTTATTTAAGAACTTATACCATAGCAAGATGTTAACCCTGAGGCTCACTAACACCTTTGAGACATCAGTATTTTGTTAACCACTTTATAGTTTATTCTAATAGTAGACACTGGTCTTTGCACTTGTCTTCTGCATCTGCTCTGGTATATTTGGTGTCTTTAGCCTTGCCTTCACCCGTTGGCTTACAGAAGCTAGCAGTTAGTTTCAAGACGAGTTATGGATGGATAGTCAGACATCTCTTTTAATGCCTGTATAAATTTCCCCAGCTTGTGGGACTTTGACAGATGATAACATTAAACTAAGGGTTGCATATTAAAGGTTAGTTTGTGCAAGTACGAAAGGTGTCAGCAAGGGAAGAAAATGAGGAAAGAGACCACTACAATACAGGTTACATATATATATATAAAATATTGATACATCATACTTGTGTAAAAAGTAGTGGGACATAACTGATGATGTATAAATAAATGCTGGACTAAAAAGTTCGGTTTTGAAGTCAACTTGACGCATCATTTATACTACTTGCAATGATGGAGCAGCACCTTCATTTGGGTGGAAGAGCAGATTAAGGAGCTAAGCTAGGAAGGTGAAATTGAGAGCTAGTAAAACAAGAAAACAGAATATCCAGTTACATTCTATCAAACTGTGAAATGGGATGGGAAATCAGAATTTATGTAGGATGAAGGGAATTGCATTTTTGTTACAAAAAGGCTTTTTTGAGGGTGAGGACTTTTCTTTCTAAATATGTTATTTTCCCCTTGTGAATATCTTAATTCACAACTGTCCTGCCCTCATTGTCTCTCATATTAAAAATGAAAAGCAGTGTAATGTAAAAAATTCTGCTCTGAGCCAGCTGCATGCATAAATACATGGTGGTTAACATGAAATATCTGCTATTTGTCTGTTCTTTGCACCTCGCTGAATACACAGACCGGAGAGGTCTTGGTTTGCCTCCTACTTTTACTCCATATCATCAACATTTGATGGTGTGAACACCCAGGCTATCAACCTCCTACACTTATCATACTTCCTCTCTGTTCTCATGGTTCCAGCAATAGGAATATGGATGCAAAAACATGGGAGCTAGAAGGAAAACAGAAACCAAATCCTCAAACAGCAGGCTTAGATTTTGCGTAAGGCTTTTCATTAGTTTGCGTCTTCAGAAAAAACAGAGATAAAATAATCTCATAAAATATTGAAACCACTTCTGCCCATACGAATAGCCAATTGTGAAACATCTCAGTCTACCCTCTGAAACGGAAAATAAACCTTCTTATGAATGTTATGAGTTATTGAATAATAATATGGCAGTATTCTAATGCTGCTATTGTTGAACCGAAATGAAAAATCTTATTAATCATGGATTTGACAGCTCATTCAGTTATAATAATGTTTCCTGTCAATCCAAGCTCTCATTATAATTGGATCTTACTTAGAAAGGAAGATGCTCCATTGACTGCTCAGATGGAGAAAAATACAGGTTTGAAAATGAAAATATCAGTCTGAATTCTGTTTCCAGGGAGCCTGCTTATGCATTTACAAGTTGGATAACACTTTAATCCTTGCTGTGTGTCACATTTGGATGTTGCTATAATAAGATTCTCTCACTGACTAGACACCAGCTCTACAGTCATGACAGTGAAAGTGAAAGCAGGAAGAGCAAATGAAACTTCTTCTCAGGGATACTGGTGTGTCATCAATATGACCTAGTTGCAAAGAATTAACTGAAATAGATGGCTTTTCTACATAAAGTTGTGTGTTGCTGTGAATTTACAGCTACTTTGGTTTCCTGCATGCCCTCTTTTGTGGTCACTCAGTTTGCAGAAAGTATTAGATATTTCATGTGGCATTGAGAGGAGATTAAGTTGCTTCAGACCAAGGCAATTTAGTGTGCTGTAGGGGTGTTTACAGAGAGAGTCAGTGGCAAGGAGCTGTAATTTCATTACCTAACTTACTGCACAATATCTGTATAAACAAGGCCAGAGACAGAACAAGCAAAAGCAGCTGAGGTGGTTATCAAAGCAGATTAATATTCAGGCTGAGACTGAAAGCACTTGGAAAAGCATTTCAAAATGTCATTTAGAAGAGACTCTTGGCAAAATCTGTAAATTGCATATTGGAGGCCCCAGTTTTGTGGGTGTAACAGAGGGAGGTGCTGCATTCTGTGCAGGTCACAACTCATGAGGACACAGAAGTCACAGGGTGAGTAAAACTTAGGCTCACACTTGAAAAATAAAGGTTTTATAGAAGTCCCTTTTCTAAGGCAGCTGAAACAATAACTCCCAGAAGGTGTTCTTGTTCACAGGTAAACTGATAAGGTTACAATAAATGGGAACTTAGAGTAGTTTTCTAATGACCAGTGTAATGTTAACCAGCACAGAGACACAAGACTGTTTTTCCTGCCTTGCAGGACAAGGAGTAAAAATCTCCTAACATCAGGAATTCCTTACATGAATGTGAGGGTTTGCTGGTTGTGTGCTTGATCCTACAGCAGACATGCACACTGAAAAGCAATTGAGTAATCTTTCCTTCCTGCGTGGCTCAACCAGATGAGGCACAGATGGGAGAATAGGCTATAATCCACGCCAGAATTTAGTAGCTGTATTGGGACAATATGTTTTTTTGTATTATTTGTCTTCAACCAGTGCAGCTTAGCACTATCTTTTATTTTGCTTTGTGCCGAGTGAACACAACTCAAGTCTTCACTGAGATTGCAGTTCCTGAGAGAAATAAGGGCAAGATTAAGAATGAAATTGTTAAAAATGTGAACAGGAATAAAAATCCAAAGGAAAGTTGAAACTGCTTGTTTTGGTTTTGTTGGTGTGCATTCCTTTTTTATTCACAATAGCTGACTGATTTCTTTTCTCTGAATGAATAAATAGAAGTCAAGATTTGTTTCAGGTGAAGAGTTGGTGTCAGAGAGGATTTCTTGTATTGTTATAGAGCAAAGATCACCCAGTTACAGTCATATGCCTCTACAACCACTCATGTAGAGTGAGTTTGTGGAGGTTATGCAATGGTATGTAAGGTGCCTATTAGCATAAAAAGCCCATAAAATTTATCCTGGAACTATGTAATTTGAATGGTGGAATAATAATTCAAAGAATACATTTCAAAATATATAACTTGATCAGCAGCTGTTGAATCCATAAAAGAAATATTTATATTCATGGGATAGCTCTGAAAAGGTCAAGTAGGAGACATTTTAATCCATGTTTTCAATTTGTCGCTATATGTTTAGAGTAATAAATCAAAGCAGCTTTCAAAAATAACAAAGGCAACATAACATATGGCTCTCAAACCTCTGCGGACTGTAAATTAAACTAATTTGTTTTTCCTGAGCACCTAAACACAATTTCTTTATTTGTTGGTTGTGATCTCTTCTGTAATTACAAAAAGAGATTTGATACCTAATGGCATAAACCATTATGCTAACAACTTCAAATTAATGGGACCTTTCAGCTTATTTCAAGAGACACATTGCCAAGTGCTGCCATTGTATATTTCATAACTTTATCAAATGTAAATACATTTTCAGATGTACAAATGTAATTTGTATTTGCAATTTTCAGATGTAAATGCAACTTCTCACCCTGTTTGCAGGTAAAGCAGAATTGTGATAACATGACAGTCTGAGACACTAATTTGTTGATTTAAAGAATACTTTACAAATGTTTTATGTGCGTATACATTGTATGCCCCCCTAACAAAAATGTCATGCTTGGGTTTCTCTTAACACTTGTGTCATTCAAATGTAACCACAAAACCTCCTCTCTGGTGTGAAGACTCCTGACAGAACCTTTGGTTTTTCAGTCATTAGGCAGTGCAAAATAGTTTCCTTTCCAAAACCCATCCTATAAGCACACTTTTGACTGCTCTGCTGTTTGCCCAGCTCCTCCACTGCATCTACATTCTGATGCCTGTGTCCCATCTTAAAATGTCTGAACCGGGATAGATGGACCTCGTAGGACATGTGTGGGTGTGGTTTAAGGAAATACAGCTCCATTTGCTTTCGTGGAATTGAAATGTCTTCCAAGAAGTGAGAATTTGGAACATGTGTTTGGGGAGAGCACAATGGCATGCCTGTCTCTTCAGAGCTGGATCAGCATGTTGCAGTAATGCATGGTCTGGTACAGCACAGCTACAGAGAGAGGTGCTTTTACTTAGGTAGCCACATGATGCCTTGGGTTTTAACTTTTATATTTTTCAAATCCTGTACTGGTGTTGTAAGTCTGAAGTTTTCTGTAGCTTGTTAAGTGCTATTCTCTTATGCTAAGATAGACATAACAAAGCCTCTCCAGCTCTCCAAGGACACCCAGACTGTCCTAAGCTGAAAAACTGTAAACCATCATCTTGGGGAGAGGGGGGAAAGCTTGGGGAAATTCCATCATTGGCTGGGTTCTGGTTGGTGAATTTATGCTGATTTAAAAGTGTGAAGAACTCGTGACCTGTCATCCATTTTGGGATCCACTGAGGCAGGACTCTCTGGAGCCCAGAAGTGTACATCTGAACGCTTTTCAAATAAATACCTCCTTTATTCCTTTATTCCTTTATTCCTTTATTCCTTTATTCCTGTCTAGTCTTTGTTTCTAGGTAGCCATTTAAGGCATCACACATGTTAGAAATGTGAGCTCTGTACATAAGTTTCCACTCTGATCTCTACTCTCAGCTCTCAGTGGTGCCTAGAGAGCCAAGTCGAGGCTTTTACTTGGTCCAGCCAAGCTGGACCACTTTAACTATGACTAATTGCATTGTGGAGGTTTCCTGACTGTAACCAGAGCAAGGACATGTGGAGCATGTGGTACACATAGTTATGTACGTTTTGGTGCCTTGATCTGTAGCTGAACTGCATTGGTGGCATAGCAATTAACCCAAAGGGAATCATAGATGTGTTTTTTGCAATAGGCCTGTGATTAGTGTATTGTGTAGGGAAAGGGTCACCACATTATGGCTGCTAGTACACACAAGCAGCAGCTCCAGTGAAATCTTGGGGCCATGGGTATATTGACTCGGACTTTGCAAATTGTGCAGGTACAAGGTCTGAGGGATGAGGTGCAGCTGTGGTTCAGAAGAAAGTGCTTTGACAAGGAAGGGTGAGGCTTAGCTGTCATCCAGAAACCTACAACATAGAGGAAAAGCCACATTCTCAGACAGTGTTTTCAGCCCCAGCCTTCAAGCTGCTCTAGTGTTAGCTTTTCTGGGTCTCCCAGGTATGTAGCACATGCCAGTCTCTCAGCCTTGTTCAGGAATCTCATAGGGTCTGGAAGTTTGGTCATATGCATATGAAGGATGAAGTTCATTCCTTCACAGGAACAGGCATAAACATGCTTTAATTTCGAGTCAATCCCCAAGACAGAGATCTGGAGATCCATGCTTTTCTGTTGTGCACGTTTCATTCCTACTGAAGTAAAAATATATTCACGAAAAAATGTGTAAGTAAACATTTAATGGAATTACTTAATATGGCTGGGAAAATTTTGTTTTTCTCCAATTCGCTTTTCATAGTAAAACTAAACATTGTCATGCAAATTCCTTCTGGACAAAGAGATAAAGTAAGAATTCAAATGCAAGCTAGTCCTCCTGTTTCCACAGCTCTTTCAATGCCAGTAATTGAAGGGCACACTGGATTCTGGGATCTGTAACAGAGCCTTGTTTTCATCCACCGCTTTGCTTTTGTACCATTTTTTTGTAACAAGAACTAGAGGCACAGGTGAGAAGATCCATACATGTTTCAAAGACATAAGAAACACTCCACCCCCCACTCCCAAAGGCAGCAGTTGCAGCTCTTTTTCTTCAAACCCTTATTTAAAACAGGTTGTGTTTGGTTAGTGGTCGATTCTTTGTTTGATGTGAAACTGTGTAAGACTGTCCCTCGCCCTCTGCAAACATGCTCACAGACAATACGTCACAAAGATAAAGACTTTATTTTGACAGTCTAATCCCACAGCATGTCCCACTCCTTTCCTACAAAAAGATGAATTATGGGGATTTCTGAACACTTCATCTTTACTGTTGATGAAGATGTAAAGTATCAGCTTGAATTTTAAAAAAATAAACAATTTCAGTAAATTTTTAATACTTTTGTTGTGACAAAGAAAACTTTAATTACAATTGTGTGTGGAAAATCCATATACATTTGCAGAGAAATGTATGATTTGTAGTCCTGCCATAAATTTTGATTCCTATATCGTGAAACACTTCACACATGAATGTGTCTGTTCAGCTTCCATTTCAGGTAAAAGAACATATGCATGTGTTGTGCTTTTCCTTTCCTTACTGGTACCTAAACTGTAAAAATGTGCTAAAATCCTACCCCACACATACAAGGTTGTTTAATCAAATATGTCCTCTCCCTCTCCCTCTCCCTCTCCCCCTCCCTTTCCTTTCTCTCCTCACTGTATGTTGCTAATGTAGCATGACAGAACCACACAATTTTTTAACTTTCCTCCTCTTTTTGAATTTTATGAATTCATTTAATTCACGCTTATTATACAAGCATCTCACTGTATTAAACTTCTGTCCTAGACAATTTTCAGTGGCAGATAAATGAAATCATCAACAGAACAATTTTGTACTGAAATTCCTTTTATTTCATCTATATTTAATAATTGTGTCCCCACCTACTAATCTCACAGAGTTTATATTTTCATTAATAGGTGCAATAAAGTAAATTTATTTCTCTTTCATGCTACTTTTTGATTTTTAGTTCACTCACATTTCTCATTCATCTGGCAGATAGATGTGAATAGATTGAATTTATAGGGAATTATGTTTTAAAATTCACTATACCAGTATTGGGACCCCTTGCCTGAAATATAGTAAATGTTTTTTCTATTAATATACCTGATATAGTCATAGCTTAAAGACAGATAATCTTGTACAAGAAATTTTTTTTGAAATCAAAGAAAACTACCTACTGATATAGAAGCAGTAAGAGCATTTTTGTGCATCTACGTTCCTTGCATTTAGAAGCTTAAAGTTAAGGGAAGATACCATTTCTACTCTTTCAAGGGAAGAAACCAAACCCACAAAAAGCACAACTTTTCACATTAGAATTTTATTTACTAGTGACTAGTCTAATAATAAATGCTGTATTCATCTTTTTCATCTCTAAAATATTTTTTGGCCACTTAGGTTATGTTCTATATTTTATAATAAAAGGGGTGAATAAATTGATTATTCTGAATAAACATCACTGTCATTCTACTCGCAGAACATAACTGATGAGTAAAATGTTCCCAGTAAAGCATATCCAGTAGCAGTTCAGAGGACAAAGCCCTTGCTAATGCCTCTGTTCAGACCCTGGACTCCTACTATCACAAATCTTTTTCTCTTTAAATAGTTTAATGTGTTTTTTTAACATCACCTTCTTGTTTGTTTTATTTGCTTTTTGGGGGCCCATTTGGATATAGTCTTTGAGAAGAGAAAATGCATCAACCCTGTTTTGAAATAAATGGAATTAGAGGTGAGAAAATAGGAGCACAGTTGTTGGCTTTCCAACATTGCAGAGAACATTTCACAAGAGAAATGTCTTTATACACATCAGCAGGTAAAAGTACCATTACCTAATGTCTCCTGAGAAGAAAAAGAAAAAGAAAAAAACCCCCAAACCTACAAAACAATATTGTATCACCTTTGAAGCACCATCAATGTACCACAGGAAGATGAATAACCCAGTTGTAGTCCCTGTGTTTGAAGGGATCATGGACAGTTGCAATAAAGTACAAATGCTTTGGCTCCAAGGCAATGCTGAAAGCAGCCCTGTGATTGAGTCCAGTGATCTTGATGTGTAGTGTCTTGGGTTTTGTTCTCTGAGAGTTCAGAGACATGATTCCTTCTACCTGTAACTTGCACCGTTTTTTTTTTTTTTTGGACAAAGATTTAAATCCTATTATAAAAAGAAGTTAAATTTTTGCTACTGTTTTGTGACTGATATGCATTCATGCAGAAGATTACATCCTGTATGTGGATACTAACAGCCCATACCAGTGGTGTGAAGAACATGCTCTACTGCTTGTCACTTCTCTTTAGAAAAGTTTAAGTTCTCCACCAAGGGAACTGAAAGCTCAGAGAATACACTGGCTTTGGCAATAACTAATAGTAAAGGAATTTTTTTTTTTCTCTCAGTGTGAGCATATGTATTTTTTATGACCCTTTTCCCTGTTGGCAGTAGTGGCCTTTAAAGCCAAAATTGCAGGGGTTTTGCATAAGCAGCCTAGAAACCTTGGTTATAGAATTCCCTTGTCCTACATGGTTCAACCCTGTGCTTCATCTTTTTGAGAGCTAAAAGGCTTGTCCTATCAATTCATGAATCTATGTATGCATTCTCCAGATCTACAAATGTTGTAAAATCTGGTGATGCCCAGAGGATTAATAATTTAAATAAAAGCAATCAGGACTGAGCTAGTGTTTTATAGTCAAAAAATGTCTTTTCCCTATACTATTTCCCCTTCTGGTGCATAAATAATTCCTCTAGCATTAGTGGAGCTATGCTAATTTATGCCCACAGAGGACTTGGTCTCAAAAGTCTAATTTAGATGACAACACTGAAGTGCAAGGACTTGCCATTTTTATCTGTATGTAAAGTACCAGCACTCAAGTAGTTGTGTGTCATTAAATTATTTCTAGAAAATAAATTGCCGTTTGGAAGGTTTGCTCTTGGGTGAAATTATATCTTTTTGTATGACTTCAGACAGATGCAATGAGTTAATTTGAACAGCTGCTCTTCAGTTTCCTAATCTTCTTCTCTCTTCTACATCCCATCTCTCATCTACTGAGCATGCCTTCTTCACTACATCTGACTGAAATAAATACATCCTTGGGCAGTAGCTCCTGTACTTCAGTGCAATGTTCCCTCTGGTCTGAAGGGCCTTGGTAAAAAATGAGGTGGTAGGGCATAAAACAGGTCGATGCCAGCTATAGCTCCTGGGACAGCTAAAAGTTGGATGATAAGAAGGCTGTTTTAAGCCATCAAAGCTCCCCCTTCCTCAGCTGCAATTTTTTTTGTTGCGCAGCACAAAATTTCACCCTGGGGTTTTTCACTGAATGGTGATGGATTTGATAAGAGTCTCACCTGCACGCTGGACATGTAACCATTAATGGGGCACTTAATTTCAAAGAAACCAAGCAATTAAGGCAGCTCATGTACTTCTACTTTTCAAGGCTCCTGTTAGTACTTTCAGAAAGGCTATGTTCTGTATTCAGCAGTCAGTTTTCTCTACATTAATTGCTGGAGTATTTGCCTTAGTGGTATCTGAGGCATGCTTCCATGTAACTCTGCTCCAGCTCTGATGCCACATTAGCATTTCCTTGTGACAAAACTAATTTGAAGTCAGCAGGACAGCCATGAACATACATAAATGTTGCTAAACATGAGAGGGCTGCCTTGTTTGCAAACAGTAAAGAGGAGATGAACCTTGCTGAACAAGCTTGCCATCTGGGAAGGAAAAAAATAAACCTGCAAAAATAGCCTGTATCAAGGTTAAGGCTGATGTTATAGTTAATGTAACTGAAACTGAAAGCTTATGTGGCCTGAAAAGACATTATGGGCAGTGAAGCAAGCTATGAATTGATCCTATTGCTTACTATTGCATTTGTTTCTGTGCCTTTCATTTAATCTCAATATTCATGGAATGCTCACCTGCCTTATGGCCCTGTGGAATACACTGCACTGCATTCTGCTTGCTATTTCTTGCAAGTCAGGTCCCTTTGGTGCCTCGGATCACACTGTGAGCAGGTTGGTAATTATTGTCGTGGTCACCAGAATACAGGTTGAACCTTCACAAAAGGCATCTCTTTGTTTTGAGGAATCAGGTTTGCATTCTTTTAGTGGGTTTAAGATATTGGGGTTCTGGTGAGCACATTTATGTAAGGATAACATTTTTATGATAAACAAGTTGGTTGTTGGAGACGATTTTCTTTATTGGTTGACTATATGCAAATCAACTCAACTTCTTACCCTTAATCATAACTTAGGGGAAATTTTCTGACCTCAGACCTCTGCTTCGCTGAGAAGTTTTCCATCATTCTATGTTCAAAATACGTATTTTATAAATATATCAATATTTGTGATGTGTGCATGTGCCTGTTTAGTCAAGACTAAAGCAAGTTTGATTTTTTTCCAAATTTTTCATGTTGCTATCGGCAGTACAAGACAACTAAATAAGGGTAATATGAAAAGACATGGGAACAAAAGGCTACTGCTAGCTATAAGGATCCTGGGGAGGTATTTAATACTTGCAGCTCTCTGTAGCTTCAGTTTCTAGGCAGCTGGAGAGCTTCTCACACCTGGGGACTTGCCTCGGCTGATTGCTGGAAAATAAGAGTAGGGTATTTGGGTGAGATAAAATACCACTAGAAAATGGTGTGATGGTAAAAATCCAATGCACAGATATTTATAGTCATCATATCATCTACAGGCCCACATGGAGTGAGGGTTTTGAGGTCTCTGAGCCCTGCAGAAACATGCAGTTAGTGGCAATCCCAGCAGATATACTCATGTTCTAAATAGATGGAGAACGCATGTCAGAGGGAATAGATAGCAGATGACTTGCCTGCAGTCACTCAGCAGGGTAGTGGCGAGGCTTCTTTGCTAGCAGACGTGTTTTGTCCTGAACTAAATCTCTGGGCAAAACTTTTTCTCTGTAGTTTTTGATGAAAAAATAGACTGAGATCCCAGATACAAAGTTTGTCAAACAGCCTACCAGATGAATTCACAGCAACCACAGTAGTTTTTAAGGATGTAGTTGTCATGAATTTGTAATGTGTCCCAATACATCTCCACCAAGGCTTAGGAAGGAGTTCTGTGTTAAAATAGCCTTGTGAAATAATATGGAGTATGAGTTTTGCCAAATAATTTTGAAGTAGTTGGAGATCACCAGGCAGCTCTTTCTTGATCAATATCCACTTTTGTACCAACAACCAGAATAAATTTGCCACCTTATTCCCCTGGCAGTCCCTCCTCTTCCTCCTTTTTTATTAGTGGAAAAATGAAATTTGTGCAGGTAAGAAAAAACGCTATGTCAGTGGACTACTGTACTTAGCTCTCCTCTGGAGCAAAATCCTTGGCACTCTTTTGTGCCAATATCTGTTACTGTTTCCCTGGCATCCCAAAACATTGAATTCTACAATGGCCATGAGAGAGCTGAAGTCAGGGAACTGTCTGAAGTGAAGAATTTTGGTCAAGTATGAAATAAATGCATTTAAAGGGGTAATTTTGAAAGGAAAAATTTCAGAAGAGCAAAAAAAGCTATTTTAACAGAGAGTAAAGCCTCCTCTTCTGTACTACTGCTTTGAACCTTTAAGTTACTTTGCAGCCATTGATAAATTGATTTTCATTGATAAACCCATTTTCACAGCAGTGAAAAAGTGCGTGGCTCCATTCCTGCCTCTATGCATTCATTAGCTGTTAAAATCTGATCAATTGTTTAAGACTGGGATTTGATTTGATTTTATGCCTCTGTGAAGCTATCATGTTTGGTAGAGGAACACCTGCCTACATTGGACTGTATGCTACAGGTGCATATGCTATGGACCTTCAGTTTAGGTTTGTCTTCCACTTAGGGCTGTGACCTAATAATTATCAAACAAAAGCAAGATACATCTTGATTTTGTTAAATGTCCCAGTGATACATTTTTAGCAAATAATAAATAACTAAATAAGTCTTTTGGTCCATAAGAGGAAAAGCGATATTCACCCTGATGTATTTACTTGAACCTGGGCTGAGTTCCCTACTTTTATCACAAGCAAGACAAAAGTAGCCACTGGGAGTAAGAGATGTGCAAGACTGTAAGAAAACAGAGTATATTAATGAAAAGTACTCAGCAGAGAGCCTATTACAGTATCTGTCCTCTCTCCTGTGCCACTGAAGAGCTAAAAGTGATTGATAATAACCTTGTAGTTACTGTACAATTTTCCTACAATTTTATCGTTGCAGTCATGGCATTGATCTACAGTTAAATGAGATAATTCCTGTGTGCTACCTTGCCAGTCTGCCAGGAGCAATGTACCAATTGTACCTGTACAGTCACAAAAAAAATGAATACCTGCTTGAATCCAGGGCTTAATATAGAAGTTTTAGATGGCTACATTATGAAATTGCTATAAAGAATATTCTTAAGTTTGTAAGAGAAGTGTGATGAGGACTATTTTAACATAGAAATTTCTATCAGTAATACTGCTTTTATCAAAAGAATATTTAATAGTCTCTGCTTTTCTCCTTTCATCATATGAATGTTGCAAAGCCTTTTTTGGGGGAGAAAGGTATGAAACTTTGTAACTGCAGTCTAACTTATATTAAGTTCTAAGACATCAGAAAATATTTATGCCACAAATGTTAATCTGCAAAAGTTAAACCACTAAAAATAGCAAAATAAGGTGGTTCAAAATACAAGATCTTTTATTTCTGCTTTATTTCTGATGGAACAAAATTCAAGCTCTTAGAAATTTTACTGGAAAATTCCAATGAAATCCTACTTTGGACTTGAAACCATGCAGTTCAGTGAAAACTTTATGAAGCTTTCAAAGACGTTTTCAAAGACGTAAATCTTTCACCCAGTTTCTTCCCAAATGTCTTCTTTCACCCCACCCCTTAAACTTAAAATGAAACTGTTGGGTCACAAAACCACACAGACCACCTCCTGAAAAGGTTTGCTAAAACCAGAACACAGTAAAACTCACTGACTTCACTCTGCACTGTAAATGTGGCTTCCTCCTCCTCCCTGGGCCTAGCTCTTGCTTGCATTAAAGCTTCTTTTCAGCTTGCCAGTGCAAAGTGGCAAGTGCCTCAAAAGGGTACTGTCACACGAGGTGTTTCCCTGTTGCTAACATGCTGGCTGTAGAGGTGGCCAAATGGGCTAGGAGGAGTCAAAACTTGCTGACCCAATAAATTCTGTCTCGAAAGGATGCATCAGGGATACCCTCAGGTTGCTTATGACACAGCTTTTTAATTCACAGTCAGGATTGAATAATTTGGGAGTTTATGTCTTAGGAAATGAGGAGTGCTGAAGGGAAGGCTTCTGCTGGCAAGCAGGGTTGTGCCATCCACAAACTGTTGCTACCTCGCAGATGCTCTTTGATGATCCATGTGAAACTAATGAGAGATTTCAGTCCAAATCCAGGTAGATTTGAGAATTTTCTCCCTAGAGCCATTGTCACATGCAGTGTCACCTGCTGTTGATCTTATTAGTTATTTAAGAAGCTGAAGTAAGTGTTGGAGGGTGAGATTAACCTGAGATCTGCATTACTTTTAGAAGCTTTTAAGTGTCACCAAGCACCCAGAAAACATAGATGGATTGGTTAGTTTTGAAGTTTTTTACACCTAAGTAAATAAAAGACTATTAAACCAGAGAATTAATGACAACAAACGACATTCTTTTATTCTTGTCAGTCTTATATGTTCGCAAAGAAGCAAATAAATAAATGATGTCAAGTCATTTTCTCTGTTTTTTATTTGAATTTTGATAGCACCCACAATATGTTAAACACTGTCCTCATCTGTGGAAAAATACAGTTCTTCCCTGAATACCTTTTGGTCTAAGGTATACAAGATTTATATGTCTGATACATTATTCAGCTTCCTTTGTTCCAGAAAACACAAACTGCTGTAAGAAATGTTGTTTCCAAGGTCCTGACTTTTCCAGCTGTTAGGCTTGTACAAGACCAAGGTGAGATTTTCCACTTGCCAAAGGGGATTGTTCACCATAATAAACTTAAGTATGTGTGAATGTTGGCCTCTGAGGCTCTGCTCCTGCGAGCAATGAAACCTGCATTGCCCTACTGACACAAGGATGCATGCTCATTTTAACAGACTGATTTCTTCAGCTGCTTAGATAATTTTCTTGCACTAATCTGGTTCTCACCAGATCAAGAAGAAAACAACAGCTAAAAGTAGCTGAATTATTTTGAGAATTTTGTTGGTTTCCCTAAACTCTCAACCAGCTTGAAGCAAGCACTAGCCACCTCATCTTTCTGCAGCTTGGCCATGCTCTTTCCAGGTTTGCCGTTTTGTTTCAGCTGGGACAACCTCACTTCTGCTGCATGCCTCTTTGCTTTCATGACCTACAGCAGTCCTGATATGGTCGTGATGGCTGGCTGAAGGCACAGCTGGGAGGCAGCCTGTTTTCCTGGAGCTGGAACACTTTACATCTGCTCAATGCCATGCCCCTATACAGCTCTGTACTTCCACTGTTAAAATCACAGAAAAGAACAGCTCTAGAGAGAGAAATGTCTTCTCTCATCCAGCTTGGTGAGTCTTTCTTCTCCAAACTCTTTGTCTCTGGTTGGCAGAGCCAGGCAGTTTCCTGAGGCTACGATGACCAACTCCTGCCACTGCAACCAAGAGCCCAGCCTCTTCCTCTCCTGCCTGCCCCCATATCACAAACCAGATGAAGGAAATGATGGGAGGCTGGAGGTCAGCAGTCATTGCAGATGAGGAAAAAAGTCCTGCTGTTGACAATGCTGCCAGTTTGATTGGACATGTTTGCCTTTTTGCTCCTGAAGAAGCAGAAGCATGAGAGCCAAGTTAGTAGGTCTGAGAGAGCAGCCTACAACATTTCTGCAAAGTGAGGCATAATTATCTGTTGATAATCTGGCATGTAATACATGTCATTGAGGAGAGACCTAGCCTGCATGTTTGGACTATTTACTGTTAGTAAGAGTGAGAAAATTGTCTTTCTTGTGCAATTAATAGAACTGCAAACATTACCTCTCAAGAGTAGCATGAGATTGATGTAATAACAATCTCTTTTAAAATTTTCTGTGAACTCATTTAGAGTCATCTCAATTTCTACCTCCTGAGAAGAAAATATTCACATCAGAATAAAAGACCCATCTGAGTGTTGGGTACAAAACCTCAGAAGAAGACAGAATTATATTTTTAAAGGCTGTCTGCTGAACTGAAAAGCAAATGAAAAGTTAAGCTTGGCTCAAAGACTGACTGAGATGAAATTTTAGGCTGCAGAAATAAAATCTTTTCTAAATCCCCAAGGTAATTCAGTGGAGTGAGGAAACCAAAGCAGTCTTATGGAAGAAACTCATGAGAGTTACACAGCTCTTTGCCCTGTGTCAATAGTTTGAAGAATTGTTCACCAAGCAAGTATTCATTTGCTCAGAGTCTTATGTCTGGTGTATGTATGTTGTCACTGTGGAAAAGTCCCATGAAAATATTTGTGGATGCCCTGACAGGTCAGAATTTAACAGCAGAGCTATCCATGCTGTTTAATGGATATCAAAGCTGTTTAATGCTTTCCTCAGCTGCAGCAGTGCTTAAAACCCCACCAACCTGGATGTCTTCTTGGGTTCTGTAAATGTGTAAATGTGGTGTGGGGATTATTTACTTCCTTATTTTGGTCAGGAAATGCAGATACTTACCATTTAGAATGTCTTCTGCATACAGAGACATTTTCTTTCCGAAAAGTTTTAAACTGGTGGTCTAAAACTACTGGTTCAGTACATTAAAGTGTCTGCCAAGTGCAGATGCTTGACTTCTACCTGCCACTTCAGACACTGACTTACTTCATGAAGCTGGACATATGCTGAGCATGAATGAACGTGAATTGGGGATGAGCAATCTCTGCTTTCAAGGTTGTGCAATCCTTAGTGTCATCTACAGAATGGTAGAACCAACAACCAAGGTTTTATCAGGGTATCTTTGGTACAAAGTAAAATTAATATGAACCTTCTTCTGCTATTTGACATTTCCTAGTGTATGAGCAAAGTACAAACCTCAGTGTTTTCCATGCTGCTTATTAGGATGACTTTTCAGGTTGGTTTGTTGGTGGTTTTTTTGTAAGCCAGGAAATAATGGGTTTAGATCCTCTCTTCTCAACTGTCTCTTTTTGAATGGGCTTAAAAGGCCTTATAAACGCCACTGAGGTATAGCTCTGAACCCTGTTGGAGTATCAGGCCTGTCCTACAAACCCAGGTCTCTGGAGAGAACCTAGAAAAGGAGTGGATGTAACAAAAGCAATGGAAAACAGTTATGAGCAGAGAAGGATATTTAATTCTCATTCTCACAGCTTGGTATTGGGGCAGATTGGGCTACAGCCTCTCTCTGGGAGAGAACTCCAACCTCCAGTAGAGTCAGTGCCTAGGAGACAGGGCGGTTCAGGGAAGGGTGGGGGCAGGAGGCAGAAGTGGGCACATGGTGTCACACAGTTTCATTTCATTCACAGGAGTAAACAGTCTGAAAAACTTTCCTTCCCTAAATTTTGCTCTCCATAATGAATTCTGGAAATTCAAAATCTGAAATGCCAACAGCCAGAAATAGACCAAAAGGTCTTCTTTTAGTAATTTTAGTAATTACATGTAACCAGAAGTGAAATTTTTTTCTGGTGGGTGGGCACGTCCCAATTTGCCAAAAGTACCAGAATGTGAACATCCTTTCTGATGAGGAAAAATCCATATCTTTTACAGAACATGGTTCAATGTTGCCAGCAAACCAAAAGCCAGTGTCTTGGCTGGGTTTGCTAATCACCAATGTGCAGTTCAGCACAGCTGCAAGGGAATTAATCGTCAGAACTTTGAAATTATGTTGGAGAATAAAGAATAAAAAGGGAAGTGAAAAATGGGGCAGAATAGTTTCTTTCTGACAAAAGAGGCTGGCTTCTAGTAGGCAAGCTGAAATATTTATATACTCATATCTCTGTGTACTTTTATACATGTATATATGTGTGAGAAGGCAAAAATCTTGAAGGAATTGAAACGTTGCAGAAATACCTGTTGGAATAGGAATTCATTTTGCTAATAAAATAACCTATTTTCCTTTCACTCCTGCTGTTACATTCCCTGCTGTGGCCTGGAAACCAAATGATTTTGAAAAACAAGAAGCCTAATGCTGAATTCACCCATGACTGAGTAAATCCAGAATAATGCTTTCAAATTACAGGGAGTGACTGCAGATTTACACCCAGTGTCTGAGGACTGAATCCAGTCTGAAGTATTTAATTCCTACCAACTCAGTGTCCTGCTGCTTTCCCGAGGCCGATGTCTGCTGAGCATAGCATTTTCTGTCATGCAGTAGGAGGAAGCAGAGGGTGAGCTCTGCGGCTGGACTTGCAGACTCATGCTAGAAAGTAAGAACTTGAAAACAATTTATTTTTGAAACCTCGCTCCCTCCCCCTCTGCACCCTCTGCAGGACCACAATTAGAGGAAATGGGGCAGGATACATTCAGACTAAGGGGAGTCAGAACAAGGCTGGAAGCCAGTCAGGAGTTTGAGGGAAAACTGGACAAATATGTGGAAGAGAGACCCTTTGAGGGTTATTAATAGACAAACCACGTCAAACTCAGGAAATTCCCTGAGCTGAAAGTAGTAAGAGGCTGAGAGTATATTTGGATGTAACAGGTCTTGACTTGCTCTGCTCTTACTTTCCCTTGGTGTCTGCTTAAGGCGTCAGTGAAGAAAAAATGCTCTGTTAGATGCATTTTGACCCAAACCAGTGTGGATGTTATTCAATTTTTTGGGGGCAGAGAAGATGTGAGGACTGAGGGAGAGATAGATGGGACATCAGTGCAGTGAGGGCTGCCTCCTTTGGAGTCCTCTGTCAGGAGTTACAGGAATTTTCATTCTTCTTTTCATTTATTCAATTCAAAATTAAAAAATTCAAATTTTCCACACACTAAACTGCACTCACATTCACATCAGTTTCAGCATTCAGATTTCACTCTCTTGAGTAGATTCCATCTGCAATTTGGCAAACCTGCAGGTAATTAGCTTTCCCTTGTAATTATATTTCCAGTTAATGTTCCATTAAAGATAAATGAAAAGAATTTCCATCTTCTGCTGAAATGGTGATAGCACAAAATACACCATTTCGTAGTCTTTGAACAAACAAGCAGTTCCATTTGCCAAGGTGAGGTGCACTTGTAATACAGAAATAGATCTCAATAATTTAGGTCTTTGGGTGTATACTTTTTTCCTCCCAAGAACTTCAGTGCTTAGTGGGTGGGTAGCCTGGGAGAAGAGCAAAGCCAGCCTTGGGGTTAAGGCATCAGACTCACTACGAAACTATGGGGTCCTCCTCTTGCTTCCTTTCATGGCTGTTGTGAGTGCCAGGGAAACCAGGATTTCCACAGGCTGGTACTAACTTGGGCTTCTGAAACAATCTGAACAATCTGAAACAGCCTGGGCCTAATTTCTTTAGCTGAGAGCTCACAAGTGTGGCTGCAATTGCTGTGCCTGCTGGCAGGGAAGGCAGGCTGGTGAAGAGTCAGGGTGTGTAGAAAGGTGACAGCTGGTGGCACCTCACCGGTTCCTACCCACTTTTGAAGCAATGCAGAAAAGAGCACATTTCAATTTACATGCCAGCATGTAAAATGCAGAAAACAATACTTTTCTTTCACAGCGTGGTGTGTTGACGAGAGGAAGTGCTGTTTAAGACTAAGTACTCAGAAAAAAAGCCAAGCTCTAACATAAAGACATCACTGCAAAAATAAATGTAATATTATCATCCACATTACAGTGAAGATGAAAAAACTCTTCTCTGCTCTGAGGTGCTGAGGATCAAGCACTCCCCCCTTTATGTATTTAACAGGGAGAGAAGAGGGAAGGAGCTGGGAGGGCATTATGCAGCTCTGTATTTTGCATTTGGACTATTGCTAAAATATTTTAAAATACCCTTTCTGATTTTTAACACTAAGCTGAAGGTGTAAGCCTGGTGATTTTGTGCTGGCTAATAGAGCCTTGTTTCATCCCAGGCCACTCAAGGGTGCCCAACATCATTTTTCATCCTCTTTTGCTTGTACACAGAGCAGGGGAAAAAATACCTGGGAAAAGAGGCCAGCAGCTTCAGTTACACAGAGACATAAAAGACCTTTAGTAGCAAAACTTCATTCTAAAATCTCTTGAGACATAATTGGTGCTATTCTGGGAACTTTTTTGAGGGAGAAAAAGGTCTCATTCAACAAATGATTAAACAAATCTGTGAGCAGTGAATGAGTACATGAAAGTCGTTGGATGAAGAATTAAATATTGGGGCTCTGAATTTCTAAAGCAAGCAAAGAATTTCAGTAGAATGCAATAGTAGTACACTCTTGTGCAGTTGGGTTTTTTTTTATTGATGACACAATGCAAGTTATTTTGTTTCCATCAGCTACAGAAAACTTACCTGAACTGTGGGAACTCTCAGTGAAGACTGGCAGTATTTCATTACCTCCTTAAAGCCCTCACAAAATTTTCTAAGAAAGCATGTACTGTTCACAGCCCTTTTTAAAGGTCATCCTATCAGTTGGATCCCTTTTGTTCACTGTTTGCTACTCCCCCTGCAACTATTTAACCTCAGCCTGTTAATTTACAAGATCTTAACGTTTCACCACATTTCATCCCCCCAAAAAAATCATCAAATCTGATCAAGTGTACTTTCTTTCTCTGTAGTCCCAGACATAACCACGAAATTTGTTGCACGCCGTTTCAAACGGGGGGAGAGGGGTGGACCAGAAGGAGAAGCCTTAGTGGGAGGGGAGTTGGGATGGCAGATTTTCCAGTCTCACCGCTGAGCCGCGGTCCCGGCAGCCCGTTCCGGGGGGAGCGCTCGGCGGAGCGCCGGGATGCGGCGGGATGCGGGGATGCGGCGGGATGCCGGGATGCTGGGATGCCGGGATGGCGGGATGCAGCGGGATGCGAACTTGCCGTGGGATGCAGAGGGATACGGCGGGATGCGGAGCCCCCTAGCGGTGCCCACCACCCGCTTCCACGCTTATTCCTTTTTGTCTTGGATGTCATTGGCGGTCCCAGCTCACAGATAAACTTCCTGTCGGGCAGGGCGCGGTGCCGCTGATTTCTCCGAAACCATTCGGCTTGACCCATTATTTTCTTTTATTTTTGTCGAAGTGGATCTGGCTGGAACGTGGCTTTCTGGCTCTGGTTTGTTTTGGTTTTAAATCCAAATATTCTTATTTAAACTCTGAACAGGGCTTAGCTAATCCTGTCTCTACTATTAGGAAAATGTAAGAGTTTAAATACAGTGTTTGAACTGCACCTACAGTAGCATTAGCCTACAATCAAGCATGATTTTATTTATCGTTTCCCCCTTTTTAACCTTTGGGAAAAGAACCAGGAGCAACCTGGTCTCATGGAACCTGCCCATGGCAGTGGAGGTGGAACTAGATGATCTTTAAGGTCCTTTCCACCTAAAACCATTCTATGATTCTATGATAAAACCCAAACTACTGACAATGAAAGTCGAATTAGTTATGATATTCTTGGTATGTACAGAAAGTACCTTGTGAGGAAGAAATTTGTTAAGCACTTGAATCTGGATCACAAAATTTCATTTGATCATCTGTTTTTTGTCTCTTTCAAGCAGAGAATAACTCGCAAATTAATACAATTTGTTTCTGTCTTTGAAACTATATAACCTTGACCCCTTCTTTGTCAAAATAGTTAATCTGCAGTTTATAGTGCCTTATGAGTCCTACAGGCAAATAGTAATTCTCCAAAGTGCTCTTGTCCTGTATATTAATAAAGCTAAATGAGGATAGTCTTTATTGCCCATGGCCTTTCTGAAGTATCTTCTAACTAGCTCTTCTCCTTTTCCACACTCCAGTGGACTGTGGAAAATGAAGACTTGATATCATGTACCAGAATCAGTGCAATGAAGAAGACTTTTAAAATTCTTTGCTACGAAATCACAGACCCTTGTCAGTACCCTTTGCTATGGGTACACTGTGCCCTTGCAAAAATTACCTTGATATGCAAGGTAAGTTGGCTTGCCAATAGATCATGCAAGAAGGCTACCTTGGGATACAAGTGAATAATAATCCAAAGGTAATTGCTTCTTTTCAAGTGGAATAAATCAATCCTAATTGTCTGCCATAATAATACAGGTTTTGAGACATGTCAGCAGTTCTCATGTGCGCATTCCCATTATTCAAATTTGTGTTTCCCACCTGTTAGTTAAGAGCACCCATTCAGATTTCTAGCCATATAGTAGGTGAAATATATTTTCATAGAATCACAGAATGGTTTGGAAGGGGCTTTAAAGATCATCTTGTTCCAACCCCCTCCCGTGGGCAAGGACACCTTCCCTTGGACCATGTTGCTCAAAGTCCCATTCCAACCTGGTCTTGAGCACTTCCAGGGATGGGGCATCCACAGCTTTCCTGGGTAACCTTTGCCAGTGCCTCACCGCCCTCACAAAAAATAATTTCTTCCTAATATCTGATCCAAACCTACTCACTTTCAGTTTAAAACCATTCCCCGTGTCCTCTCACTACACTGCCTGATAAAGAGCCCCTCCTCATCTTTTCTGTAAGCTCCCTTTAGCTACTGGAAGGCTGCCAGAAGGTCTCCCCAGAGCCTTCTCTTTTCCAGGCTGAACACCCCTGGTTCTCTCAGCCCGTTTTTATAGGAAAGGTGCTCCAGATCATGTTTGTGGCCCTCCTCTGAACCTGCTCCAGCAGATCCATGTTCTTTTTATGTTGGGGGCCCTAGAGCTAGAGGCAGTGCTCTGAGAGGGGTTCCAGCAGAGTGGAATAGAGAGAGGTTCACCTGATGTTGAGCATTGGTGCAAATCTGACCAATGTAGTTACTCCAGAATGTACTCCAGCGTATGCTCTTGCAACCCAGAAAGTAATTCAGATCTGTGCCTCTGGATGGTCTAAGGCTCAGAATGTGATAGCATTTACTCGGTCTGATATCACATGGGAAACAAAATCTGTGATTCTTTTCTAATCCACTGTAGTTCCAAACTGTCCCTGCAAAAAGTCATGCAGATATAATGAATGTGGGAGAAAAATGACATCGCCAGGTTGTAATTCTGTAGGTTCTGAAGCTCATTAAGTCTTCTCTATAAATCAACAACTATGAATACTGATATATCTCTCTCTACCACCCTCTCTCACAATTTCCTTAAAATATTCTGCAAAATATTTTAAACTTCATTCAGTGTAGTTTGGGCTTCCCAGTGAATACAGTGCTGTGTGACTGTCTTGCAGAACTATCATATGCAGCCTGTGGGGATAAATTGTCTTTTTTTCTGTGTTTGGACAGTGAAATCATTTATCACACTTTCATTCCATGTATACACCTTTTTCTTCTGGTGGAAAGGTGCAAGAAACAATTAAGAATTTTAGAGATAAATATATCCATGCAGTATATGTCAAAGCAAAAAATGTGTATCTGGAGCTTTGGCTTGCTTTTCTGGTGGTTGTAAAGACTGCCACTCCAAACTGTCTTTAAAGATTGCAGTAAAAGTTTTATGATCTGTATCTAGTAGCATGGGTGACTTGTAATAATGTACTCCAAAGGTGTCGGGCCATGTCCAGCACTGATTTTTCCAGCAAATGAGTACTCCTCTTCACTAGAGTAATTTGTAATCATGTAACAGCTTGACTTTCAGTCTGGAAAAGCATAGTTTTGTCAGATTGGTTTATGCCACTACATCTCTCACCGCATTTTCAGAGACTATGACAGCTGTTGGTTTCATATTTACTCCCACATTTTTCTGTACTTTAAACAAATGTTGTTTCCTTCTTTATTCTGAATGTTCTAGATGCTGTTGAGGCATTCTTTCCTTTAAAAAACACAGACAAACAATAATGTGTATTATTAACATATGTATTATTTTCTTTTTTCGTAACCAGATTTAAAAGCCTTTTATCTTACTTGCTCTGAAAGCTTCTCTTTCTTCTGTTCTATCTCAGTGGTTACAACAATTTTGCTGGGCACCTCCAGAGCTGGTGGGGGGTTTTTGCTGTTTGTTTGTTTGTTTGTTTTGTGGTTTTGTTGGTGGTTTTTGTGGGAGTTTTTTGGTGGGTTTTTTGGCTGGCTGGATTTTTTGAGGTTGGATGGATTGGAGTTTTTGAGGTTTTTTTGGTTTGTTTTTTTGTGAGTGCTTTCATGCTATTTTGTGGGCTTATTGACCAGTATTGTGACCAACTACTGCTGTCTGAAGCATATGTGGAATAGGAATTGCCTTCAGTATCTTGCAAAGGAGCAGGAGTTTCCAGAGTTATAATTTGACTCTTTAAGGGGAAAGATTAAAGACAGAAACTCTTCTACCTAAAGAAGAGGAGACTCAAGAAAAAGATTAAAAATCTGAATGATGGGAGAAAATTAATGGCGATGGAATACAGCAGCAGCATGAAATTATGAGTTAGGCCAGTAAAAAGAAACCTCAGAACCCAAAGTAAATTTCAGTGCAGAAATAAACTCTGGAACTCATTACCCCATGATACTGATAACAGAAATGTAAATGAATAAGAAAAAAACAATTAGACACAGTAATGAAAAAAATATTCACATGGATACAATTGTTGATAGCCCAAATGTTTTGAGTCAGAGAACACAGCTCAGACCTGTGAGAAGAGGATGAGAGCAGACATTTACATTGCAGGGGAAAACAGCATTTTGGGAAGAGGTTTAGTGCAACTGTGGCTGTAGATAGGAAAAGCATTACTATTTGTCCAGTGCCACTCATAGGAATAAGAACTATTGTCAGATTTCACTGTTCCTGGAGCAGACAAGCAGAGGGAAGCCTTGGTTGCAGAAGAGAGCTCACATACACACACACACACGTAGGTGCAGTGCATAAACTCTCCAGGTAATTGAGGGAAACTTATTCAAACCACTTACTCTGATACTCAGTTTGCTACTGCAGTGTTTTCTGTTCGTGCCCCTTTGACAAACACTGCACTCATTTACAGCTTCTGCTGAATTCTGACACTTCTGTTCTTACTAAAGTGATGCATCTCCAGCCCTTTAGTTCTCACCTCATCTCTCACCCTTTTTTGTGTTTATCCTGTTTGACATAACACCTCCTATTTCCTGAGAGGAACTGCACACACTTAGACTCATTTACCTTTACGGCTTTGTGATCTGACTCCTGAGTCGTTCCTGGACCACAAACAAACCTGAAGACGTAATGGGCAGTTCTTAGCCGTTGCTGTAAAGTTTTTAGATCGTGCACCTATAGCTGTTGGTTTTATTCTCCAAATGCTGAGATTTGGAGTTTCCTCACGAGTAGTCTGTTATAACAAATGACGGCAGCTCAGATTATGAGTTTTAATTAAATCAGTGTTTTTTCTGGCAGTAACTACTGAAAATCATGGCTGATATCCTGACTTCTTTAAATTAGTGGAAAAATGACTCTGCCTAGATGGAAATTCTGTGCTGTTGAGTCTGCACAGTATTTGAAAGACAACCATAAGGCTTCACTGTTACCTGGTTTTAAAGAAGAAATTTATCTTTGTTGGTCTCTAGTATAATTGTTATCTATAGTGCTATTAAGGATGTTAAAACACTATCAGATTTCAGCATAAAGTGATGTGACAGTTCATTGTCTGTAATCCAATTTTTTTTTAAATGTTTGGGTTTTGCATATTTTAATTTGCTTCAAGGTGCCCAGGTAACTATTTTTTCACAGCGTGTGGTTTTTCTGATGAATGATAAGATTAGCAAAAATTCCGGCGACATTTTTCTTAATGAGGGGATCTTTCTATTTTGATACCAAGGCCTGTTTTTAATTAGTGAAGGCAATGCAAAATAAATAAATTCAACATATTCATACATCATATTGATTGCAAGTATTAACAGGGTAAATAAGGAACTGACTAAAAAATAAGAGATTTCATGCATTTAAAAAAAAAACAACTTATTTTTTTATGTCTACTATTTAAATTAAATTTCCATTCTTCCCTGAAAGCTGATCATTAAGTGAAAGCTTTCTCTGTGCTAAGCGTGCCAAACAACTGGAAGACAGGAATAATCTGCCTGTGAAAAACAAAGTTACTCTATCCTTCCATTAATAAGACCATTAATTCATGATAAACGGATATGAATGATACCAAGGATGGAACTAGTTTAGAGATAGCTCTGAAACATGGTTATTTAGCCATTTATTTTCCCCAAGCAGAAGGTGGACACTTCTCAATAACTGCCTAAAAAGTGAGTGTTCATATAATTGGGGCAGTCTGGCCACAAAGAAGTGGGGTATACAGGCATGTTTAGGTGCAGACAATCAAGAAGAGGAGATGAAAGAAAGGCCATGCTATGCTGGTGAAAGGAAGTTAAAGATCCTGCAGCCTAAGTGAACCTATTCCACAACACACTGAGCCTAGTCCTGGTTTGAACAGTGCCTTTTCCATTGGGTTATTTTAACCCCCTGCTGTGAAGAATTTCTTCTGACTTTTCTGTCCTCTTGGAAATATTTCTTCGCTGAATTTATTTTTTACAGGCCCCTGGGTTTTTTGTGTATTACATCACTGCTTAAAGCTTTTCTGGGGCTCAGAGGCTCTTTTTCAATCAAGGAAAGCATTACCCAGCATTGTGTGACCTGTAGACAACAAACATGCTTTGAATACTGTAACTCGACTGACCCCTGAATCTCAAGCTTGCAAAGGGTTTTTTTAGAAAAAGGAGAAAAGTACCATAGATTCCTTTAATTGAAAAATAAGGGTATTCCACTTGCACAATCTTGTGACCCATCCACCAGGGAAAATCATCCCTATGTTTTATAGATTTCATCCTCATCTGTTGTTCTTAATATACTCTTCCAAATTTTCTATTTCAATTACCAGTGACTTCTTTTGTTGCTAGCTGATATCTTTTTTAAAAAAGGGCAAATTGTCATAAAATGTGGGCTCGTGTTGCGCTTTCGCAAATTGTGGGTTGATTCTGAAAAGATCAGATCCTATTACTGTGTAGCTACTGTCAGTTTTACCAACATGACCTTATCTCTCTGAATAAGGTGGGCTTTGTCTTTTTGCTAAGGAAAAGTCTGCCTTTGATTTTGAATGGAAAATCTATACTGATTATTTCTTAAAATATATACTCTGGTATAATGATTGCAATTGGTCTGTGCCTGCACTGCAGCTACTGTAGAGCTTCACCAAAGGTATATTTTTGACACTTTTAGTTGACTATTACTTACACAGCTAAAAATAATGCATTTGACTGAAAGTATTTATGACATAAATACCTCAGAATTAAAAATAAAACCACAGAATTATGGAAAGGTGTTTATGAAGCTTGAATTTTAAGGGATGCAAGTATTGCAACCATAAAACTTACTTTTTCCAATGTAATAAATCATAATTAATAACTCCATAATTGTCTGTTCCCGTCGTCTAACTAACCTATGCTGTGAATGCTACTGGGTGAATGTAATTGAAATGTCAGACTTTATATGAATTTGTGATGTAATATGTAACAGAACACATTAAATGAACAATCGATATAATAAAAATAGTTAATCAGAAAGTAATCTGAATCAACCAAAAGGGATACATAAATCTCCTTTTGCTTGTGTGACTCCATATAGCCAAAAAGGAAAAGAAAGACTGGAGATATGTTTTAGAGGTAATCTCTTCACCTAGAATGCCTCCTGGTCATGTTATTTTGTCATGTACATGCCTGAAAGGCAAGCTCTGTGGTAAATGTCATTAATGACTTCGACAAACAGAAAGATCTGTTGTTAAAATTCACAGAAATAACCCAAAGAATGTTGCTCTTGCATGTAACATCAGTTTGGAATAACAATTTACATGCAAAGTTAATGTGCCCTTTGCTCTTGCATGTAACATCAGTTTGGAATAACAATTTACATGCAAAGTTAATGTGCTCTTCTATGTAATTTCAGAATTTCTACGTAGACACCACCAAGAAATTGTGCCCAGATCACATTGCTGATGTTTTGGAATCGCAAGCTGGTTGTCAAAATGATTTGGTGCTTCGTGAGAATAAGAAAGACATGACTGGGAAAGCTGTGCTGGTGGAAACCACTGTGATTAAAGGTCAGTTAAGCTTTATGGTTTGAGCTATTAATATAACAAAGCTTAACCCCAGCCCTGATGAAAACTTGACATACAGGAGTATCTTGTGTGATTTCACTTGGAATCCGTGGCTTAGTCAAAAAGGGATGAAAAGTGAACCTTTCTGTTCTTCCTCCATAAATGCCGTAAGGCAAATTCATCCAAGCTCTCAGCTGCAGCATGGTATTAAACTCTGTTTGACACTGCAGCGTGAATATTTAGTGGTTTTTAGGAACAGACGATTGGGAAATGTGCTTTCCCTTTGCATTAGAGTGTTGCTTCCACGTAATCTGTTATTAGTTACTAAAAAAATACCAATCCCAAAATGTTTTAAGATGAGAAAGCCATTTACATTAAAGATATGGAGATGTCTTCAACTCATATTTTTGTATTTTGAAGAAAAAAATAGTACTGAGGAAATTACTTGACCGATAATTGTTTCTAAAGTCTCCATTTGTTTGTGTTTCCCATAATTTTGATAGATGGGTAGTTTTTCTACTTATCTTCCAAGTTTTTCCTTTATTAGAAATGAACTGTACTGAAATTGAGAAGCTAGATGATAAGAGGACAAATGCAAACTCTATTTATACTATATATTTCAACATTGCAGTTAATATAAAAAAATTATTTCATTAATCTCTCAGTCACAGATTATATTTGAAACATGAACACATCTCATTAATTACAACACTGGAACATTTGGAAGACTAAAGCACAAATATTCATCCCCACAGCATTTGTTAACTGATAATTGATATCAACAGAAGAACTTCCTACAAAGTTTCTCTTTTTTTCTTGTCATTCAGTGTGTAAGACTCTTTAAAAGGATTGTCTATCTGAACTATGTGTATTGAAACTTCTAAAAGCAACATAAATAATTTTTATGGAGAAGACTTACACTGTCACTTTGAATATTCGCTAATCCTTATTGCTGTGGAAGTTGATTATTTGGGGACTGATTATTGAAAGTGATTTTGTTTAACCCCAGTCAGCAAACAAGCCTCACAGCTGTTTGCTCACTCCCCCACCAGCAGGATTATGGAGAGAATTGGAAGGGCAAAAGCCAGAAAACTTGTAGGTTGAGATGAAGAGGGAAACAAAAGCCCCTCATACAAGCGAAAAAAACCAAGGAACTGATTCACTGCTTCCCATGGCAGGCAGGTGTTCTGCCACCTCCAGGACAGCAGGGCCCCATCATGTGTAACGGTGATTTGGGAAGACAAACTCCATCACTTCAAATGTCCCCATTTTTCTCCTTCTATGCCTTTGGTCAGCTTCTATGCCTTGGGTCCCCTGTCCTGGCTCTGTCTCCTCCCACCCTCCAGTTCACCCCCAGCTTCCCTTGCCAGCCATGGCAGTATGAGAAGCAGAAAAGGCCTTGGCTCTGTACCAGCCCTGCTCAGCAATATCAAAAACGTCTCTATATCAACCCTGTCTTCAGCACAAATCCAAAACATCCCCATACTTGTCACTGTGAATACAATTAATTCTGCCCCAGCCAAAACCAGCACAGTATTTTGGTATCAGGCAGCTTTGAAATAAATTTCCAAATTTGTTATTTTGTGGCTTTGAAAAATCTCTTTTCTGGTTCTCTTTAGTGATTTGACTAGATTTTATAGGAGTAAATGGTGAAGCTTACATGTTGGCAGCTACAAAGGACAGTATCCTCAGTTTAAACCCCCCCAAAAAAAGAGTACCAACACAGGTTAATGGGGTTGATTTGTTATCAAAGGCACTTCCAGTAAATCATTGAGGCTTGACTTTGAAAATCATTGTCCATGCTACAGGGATTAATTGGATCACTTGCATGGGTTAGTCTCTGAGGGGTGAGGTAGACCTGGGAAGCAGGGGGCACACACCTGAAGAAAACATGACCAGAGATCCTTTGATGAAGAAGGCAGACCTAAAGCTTATGCTAAGGACTGGCTTATTCACAAGCACAAAAGCCCATGTTTGAGTAGGTGCTTAACTTTATTGGCCTGTACTACTCTCACACAGGAAAAGTCACACAGGCTGAATTCTCATAATGCCTTTATGGTGAAGAGTCTTCAAATATTTTTCTGAACTCCACTGCTCAGTTTGTGTAGCAAGAAGTGAAGTTGTACAGTCACTTCCTGTGCCTTTTACAGGAACTGTACCATAGCTTCTTAACTGAGATCCCTTGGCTGAGAAAAGAAGTATGGAGCCACTGTTACTAAGGCTTCAACTCAATAAAATGGCTGGGAGGTCACTTAGTCTTGCCATTTCTCTATTGGGAGGGTATTTGTTACTGCTTGTGTTTCTTTTGTAACTGGACAGTACTGAGAAGTGTCTGTCTCCACCTTCTTCATATCCTCCCATCAGGTATTGATACCCAGTGATAAGATCCTCCCTGAGCCGTCTCTTCACCAGGTTGAACAGTTCCAGCCCTCTCAGCCTCCCCTTCTATTTTAGATGCTGTTTCAGGCACTTGATCACCTTCATGACCCTCTGCTGCTCCAGAACATCCATGTCCTACTTGTACTGGGAACAAGCACTCCAGGCATGCTGTCACCAGTACTGATCAGGGCCACAAGGACCTCTCCTGCCACCACTATGCCTAATGGGGCCCAGAAGGTTGTTGGGCTGCTTTGCCACAAGGACACATTGCTGGAGCATGGTCAGCTTGTCTTCCAGGACCCCAATGTTTTTCTTAGCAAAGCTGCCTTCCAGTCATTCAGCCCCAGCCTGTGTTGGTGCATGGGGTTATTCTTTCCCAGGTGCAGGGCCTTGGATTTTCCTTCACTGAAATTCATGAAAGTCCTCTCTGCCCAGTTCTCCAGCCTGTTCAGGTCCCTTTGATGATAGCAAAACCATCTCAGCTGCTCCTCCCAATGAAAATGTACTAAGGGAAGTTCATTCCCATTGACTGTTCCATTAATGACTCACCATGTCTGTAGCAGACACACGAACGTCACTCATGTTGTTCTCTCCATGAAATCCTGACCCAGAAACTCTCAGGGGGCTCTTCATCTGTCCCTAGGCAGAGGGCTGCCTCTGTTATCATGGTGCCAGCAAAATTTCTTCCTGCTCCTTCACTCTCCTTGTTAGCTCATGCAGTTTGTGGTTCTGGACACCAGAAAACAGACATGGACTTTTTGCAACAGTTCCTGATTTGGACCTTCTACTGAACATGTTTCAGCACTGTGGTGAAATGATGCAGTATTGCTGACTGTCTCGTCTGCCCTGCTGGAAGCCTATCTGCCTTGTCTCTCTTCATTCACTCAGAGATAGTGCATTAGTCTTTTGTCTACTGCATTAAGCCTTATTTATGCATCATTGATAAACCTTTTACAGAATCTCTAAAAGTGCTTGATTTTTATTGCAATTTTTCAGTTTCTAACACAACTCTTGTTTTTCTTATCCAATTCTTCATTTGTTCTTAATTCTGAAACAATTTAATTGAGAAAAACACTTTTTCTAGGGACTTTTTCAAATCTGAAAATATATTTTCTTAATTCTTTTTGCTCTGTTTCCTTTGGCCCTCATTGCATCGAGATCCTACTGTTTGCTGTAACATCTCCTCTGAGAAAGCTGAGTTTATTTTTCTCCCGGTTGAGACTCACATGTCAATAGTCATGGCAGACTGATGACTTAACTCCTCCTGCTTCCAAAATATTTTTTTAACTTCAGCTATTGGTCAGGCTTACTTTTTTCCTAATTATTTCCATGAGTTTATGGCTGGAGACATTTGCACGTAGCTTTGGGTGTATGACCAAGAGTATTAGAGGAAAAAAATGGTGTTAGGACGGCTGAAGACTTGCATGACTGGTACTGCAAAGATTCACAGCACTAACTCTTCCCATCTAGCTCAGTTCTTAGCCATGTATCTGATTTAAAAGCTCATCAATCACGTCTCCTGCCTCATTTCTCATTAAAATTGCAATTAGTTAATTTGAAGTTTGTCCTATTTACTGTATTGGCTTAGACTACTCACAGAACACCAGATGAAGAACAGCTTTTATTACTGAGGATTCCAAACAAACTCCTGGTACCTCTCTTTAGTACACACATAGAAGATCACAGAATAATATCATAATGATTCTTCTTTTGCAAGACTAAGAAATTGCTTCTTGTTTAATTGCCTTGGAGTGTATCCCTTTACCAACTCTGTCCAAATTGGAGTATAGTGTGAGTTTGAGCTAGGCGAACGTGACCTAGTCCAAAGAACAGTGATGGATTGTACCCTGACATACCCAAATCAAAGCTAAAGGTTTCTCTGAAAGTTATGTGTTAGTATAGTCCAAAATTATTTGGCTTGATTAAAAGATAACTGCAGAATTATACAGGAGATTGGATTGGATTGGATAACAGTTGGACCCAGCCAGCCAAAGAATACCCATGAGTCCACTGCTGAGTGCAGCAAGCTTGCCTGTTCCAGAGGGTCTACTCTGCTCTGCTAATTCACAAGATAATGGATCAGAAAATATGTCAAGACTAGTAACACAGACACACTCCTGTGGGTTTTGAGTGGGAGGAAATGCACCATTCACTGACTAATCTTTAAACTTCTACTGATGAATGTTAAGGCACCCTCCAAAACACCAACCTGTTTCAAATTCCTAATAAGGATGTTGAAACTCTACTCTCAAAAACCCCCCTAGTTACAGAGACAATTGCTATTTCTTACCAAAGGCTAGGTAGTTCAGAAAAGAAAAGCAACATATTTTTTTCTCCATTTTAAAGCCTCTATTGTGTTTCCTTACAGAGTTCATGTTAATAAAGAGAGAATTTATTATCCTTGTTTCTAAGAAATGGAATCTTTTTCGTCTGTTCCAATTAAACCTGAATAAGCCACTGAAGATATTATCTTATTTTCTTATATTTGACTGAGTTTGAATTAATTAAAATGGTAGCAATATCTGCAGGATAATAACTCTCAACAGAAATCTGCTGTATCAGTTTTTCTTTATCCTTGAAATTTATTCTAAGAGGAGGTTCTATAACACTATGTAATCCTCTTGTTCATGGCGTAGGTTTCTGGAATAGTTAAAGTCTGTAGCAAAACAGTGTTTATGCTGATTTATTTTATTGATGTCAGGATATTTTAGGGAAGGTATTCTGTCTTTAGACACTTGATTTGGGAGGCTAGTGGGCTGGAGAAAGAAAAAGAGGAATGGGCCTTCTGTTTGTGCTTTAGGATGTACATATGTCTACCAAATTTTCAAAGATGGTTTAAGAAATTTCTGCCCCTGTAGCTTGCTGTCCCATTAGTTAACACAATACATTTGACTATGGCACAGTGCTCTAAAACAAATATTAAAATGAATTAAACATAATAACCCCCAAAACTTAAAGAAAAGCCTAGAGTTCTGAACTATTTTGAAAAAAAGAGAAAAGCTTCTCTTTTTTTGATGACATCACAGGGATTTTGTATTAGTGTTCTGAACTAGGTGCATGGGAATAAGCAGTTTGAATTAGGAATCCTTTCCTGTAGGTGTGTGAGACAACTCCCTCCAGCTTCCCCACTCGACTCAGTCTTTGACTAAGGCAAAACTGGTATTAGATTCTTTGGCTCCCATGGTCTTCTAATTTTCTTTAAAAAAAAAAGGAAAACAAAAAACTTTTTGTGGTTTTAGCTGTAAAAACAAAACTTATCCTTGGCTGACACACCTCTTCTGAGGTAAGTTTAAAAAAAGACAAGAAAATTACTTAAAATATATGGAGATCATACCATTTCATAGGATGTGAGTACACTTTAGTATATGATATTGAAATATTTTCAATCAGCTTTGCCCTCAACCAAACTCTAACCTGTTTTACAGCAGGGGGAAGAAAGCATAGGCTCTGAATCCTTCTGATTTCACTGGTTTATTAGATATGTCTGACTTTAATTGCAGTGGTATTCAGAGGTTTCAGGCAGGAGCTTAGGTGGCTGCAAGGAGGAGGTATGAGAGTGTTCCATGTAGTTAAACTAAAGGGTACTTCATGTCAGTGCTGTCTCCCACTCTCTGGCAGTGCTGCCTGGCCCTTCTCCCCCAGTCCTGTGAAAAGCAGCACTTGAACATCTCTGATGGTGCCCTGAGCCCTGCTCTGCATCCTCTTGCAGGAACTCATGATGAGGCAAGAAATATGAGATTGTTTAAAACTTGTGGCAACCATTTCTGATCTGCTGTTACACTGAGGATTTATTCTATATGCTGGCCAGCCTTCGCGTACGAAGATCCGGGGAAGGTCTCTTTTTCCTTTCAGACCTCCCAGCCTGCGCACTGGATTTTTTAGGTGAGACACAGGGCGCGCAGATCTGAGCCCACCCTTTAATCCCGAGGTTCAATCTGCCGGGCCAAAGTGATTCTGGACAGTGGCAGTGAGTTCCTCCTCAGGACGTAGGCAGATTGCCCCCTTGCAGGGCTAACGAGCTCTGCCTGCCCAGGGAGCATCCGACCGGGATTCGAACCCGGGCCCAGGCAATTACTGTGCCGTATGCTTAACCACTACACCACCGGGGGCTCCCTATTCTATATGAGGCAGTAGTGAAACACTGGAAACTAGGTCTCAAAAAGTTCAATAAAACCAGCAAGATAGACTAGAAAAGAAAAAAGAAAAAAAATTTAAAAGTAAAAGACAGTGAAAGAGGTTAACAGTTGTCTCTTTCAAGAAATATAAAATTTTTTTTAAAGAAATTAAGATAAATCTTTTCCAAACAATAGGTTAGTACATTCCAGGGGGAGATAAGTATTACCCTTACATTAAATGCAACCCTAGAGTTTATGTGAAATATTTTGATTGTGGTCCTTAACAGTTTTTAAATATATGCTACATCATCACATGAAATAATGGTTGATGGATATCAGCTCAAGGAATAGTCCATTAGTTTTATGGGCTCTGATTCTCCTGTCACTGATCAGCTTTCAGCAGCACTCCCTAAGGAATTAGTTCTCATTTGCACTGAGGAGCACCAGAACCAGGCTCACAGCTAATAAAATGCTGCTGTTTTTAAAAATGCTTTGGTTTATGCATATCCCTTCAGTTCTTTGCATTTTCACTTAAGTGATGTGCAGACATGAGAATGTGGCTCTACCGTGTTGAGTTAATAATATTATTATGCAGAATATTACACAACTACTTTTTTCATGTTAGGCATAAGCAAAAAATAAATGCTCTGTGGTTGAGTGTTAATTTATGCAGCATTAAAACTGATCTGAAATATTTACCATAGCTATAAAACTGTGTTATGGTCACACAGCCAGAGGCATTTAGGTGTGCAGCCTTGTAGGTACATGAGTTGGGCCCTCCAGCAGTTGCTTCATTCAAGCAAGGCTCTTGATGGGTTGGGTCTCTTCTGTTGCCTACCCTTTGAAGAGAGGCAAAATGGGGAGTTATGACAACCATTTCTGACTTTGAAATTTGTGAAAAACAGCAAGTATATTTCAAGAAAAAGCCAACATATCCTACTCATTTGAGGATATGAGTGAAATCGATGGAAATTTTTAGTCTGCAGAGCACTAGCCTTCCACTATAAAGGCAAATATAATTATACAAATTGTTCCAGGAAGAGCAGAATTAATGAAATTTAGTTTAATAAGTATTCAGGACTGTTGTCCCCTCATTCTCCTCTCTGCCTTTCCTGATAATAACCAAAACTCTCCTTGTGATATTCCTATTAAAAGAAAAAGAGCAGGTCTGGAGCTATGTGTGTGTTGAGTGGCCAACCAATATGCACACACTGATTTATCCTGCTGTCTGCTGCCAAATGGAGTGGATAACAGCTGTGTTCTGCATGCTTCTCTTTCAATAGAGGAACTAATTCAACTCCAGCTTTTGTAAGCACGGTGAGACTTCTGTCCCCTTTTCAAATCTGACTGAAATTGGCAGAAATAAACTTGTAAAAGTACTGAAGAGATTGATGGATGGATGGACAGCGCAATGACATAAGCCTTGTTTTCTTGGCAGGCTGAGATGGCCTATCTTATTCAGGAATTCAATGCCGAGGCTGATAGATTTTTTTTCAAGCAGGGAAGAAAACTGCATTGATTTTAATGTTCAGAATCCCCCTGGGATTGTTCAGTTTGTCTCACTCATTGCTTAATGCTTTATTGAAGTGTAAATATATACATTTCAAAAGGCACCCTGAACAAGTTTGGGACTGGGGACAGCTGTGATTTAGTTTGGCCTGATGACATCAATGTTCTTTCTCCTTGAGCTGTCTTGCTTAGAAGCGTATCATTTTGTTTACATGTGTTTGGGAAAGAAGAAAGCCTGGCTATGCCATCCATGAGCAATCTGTACCTTATATCCCTATTAGCAAGTCTAAGTGCACAAACAATATTTCCCTTGCTGAATCACAGGGATTAGCTTATTCTTTCAGTGCCTGTTTTATTCATTAGTTTACTTTTACTGATATCAAGCACAGCCAAATTGCAAATGAACTACAAACCAGGAAACGTTTATTAACAAGATAGTGGCCACATGTGTGAGTGAGATCTTCAATGCATTTCTAATCAGATGCTTGGGGTTTTGGTTTTTGGTGTTTTTTTTCCTTTTGATGCCAAGATCTAGAAATACTTTCCTAATTCAGAAGTGCGGGACTTGTGGGCATGTAGGTCTATGATAGATGCTGCACTGGTGTGGCCAGACAGATATTTGATTAACTTAATATATATTTCCAGTCTTAGAAAATCTATAAAGGAAAAGATCACACTTTAATAAAGAAATTAATACTATCCAGTTTTCAGTGACAGACACCTCAGTCATGGAGAGTCTCAGGAGGAACACAAGTGGGATTTGGAGTCTGCTGAGAAATAATAGAATTATTCTCCTGGTTAAGGGGCACACAGTGGTTGCAAGAGTAAGACTGGGAATATTCTTATTTGAGAAGTTTGGTCTCATCAAGAAGAACCTGTTTGACAAACATGGCTTGCTGGGAGGTCAGAGAGTACACTATGGTAGGTTGTTTCAGGCTGTGCCCTAGAAAATTAATCAGCCAGGAACAGCTGTACCCACAGCAGTGTTTCACACTGGTTTGCAATTTCAGGTGAAAGTTTTGGCTTTAAAAATACCATATCCTCTCAGCTCCATTACCTGTGAGCCTTCCAGATAAAGTCTAAGGGTGATTAGCTCTTGGCAGGGGACCTGTGATGCTATCACTACCATCATCTGGTCTAGCTGGTCCTATTGCCATCTGGCTCTTGCCCACCACAGGCTGGGCTAAGGGATGGGAGGTGTCTCTGAAGGGGTGAAACAGGGCGCTCACAGTCTGATCCTTATGGGCTTCAGTTGCATGAGACCAATGGTCCCACGGGTCTTGAAAAGCTTCCCCCAGGCTCAGGGAAGTGGTGGATCACCCAAGGAGGGGAGGAGACCCTGGAGTCTCTTGGCAGCAGCCTGAGCCACTGTGAGCTCTAAAGTGAAGCTGTTACTGTGCCCAGATGCAGAGTAGAGCCTGCCCCAGTGCTGAAGCTTCTAGAGGCCTCCGGTGAGGGTCTCTGCTCCTGTGGGAAAACACTACTGCTTTCTGAAAGGTTTGTCCTCAGGGCTGCTGCAGGCCAGTCTAGGTGAATGTAAAGAAATGCACTTCAAATTTTTTTCATTTTAACCTCATGCCATTCTCAAGTCTGTGTCTCTGTTATATCACCTTCTAAATTGGAAGAAACTGGGGGTTCTGGCTCTAGGAAATCCCAAGGTAACGCCATGGTTTCCTAGCTGCAGGGGCTCCTCTTGTCAGGCAATGAAACACAAAAGCATGGGAGCACATCTGTAGTGAGGATTGTATGTGCAACCCATGACAAGTGGACTGCTCTTCTCTTGATATAGTCAGATAATTTTATCTGCCTGCTTTTATGCTGTTAGTGATTGCACCATTTAAACCTTTCAATAAGCTTTGAAGTTATTTGTACATAGATAGCAGGGAATAGTCAACTTAGAGGTACAAGCCTATACAAAAACTGAAATAGGAATTCTTGAGTGAAGACTCTCTTGCAAAATGCTCAGCTCATTTTCATTCTTGTTCCGTCACAGATCCTGTTCTGGAACTTAAGTAATTTAAAATCTCTGAAAAATATAAAATTGAGGAGAACATTATTTTCTTTGCTTTTAAGGTTGTCTTTTTGAATTGTACTATTTTTTCTTTTCCATGCCAAGGGTAGAGGCTTCCATTCCGTTTGAGTTATTTTTTGCTTATTTTTCAGGCCTAGCAAGAAACTATGAGGCAGAAGAGGAAGAAGAGCATGAGTACAGCTATATCGATGAAAAGATAATTGAAAACATAAGAGAAGTATTTCATGACACCAGCAATAGAAATAAGCATGCCCTCTCCAGAGGAAGAAGGTGAGTGTAAATGATGATCACTTGTGGATGCAAACAAGGGCAGGCAGAGTGATTTTTCAGACTGGCTGGTAACCTTCACTTCCCAAAACAAGAGACGTTTTCTCCTGGGAGCTGCCACTGTTGCTGCAAAGGTCCTGTGAGTAAGGCAGGGAAGGCTCCTCTGAGCTGCCACTTGTGACCCTCAGTCACTCTTAGCATTTGTTGTCACCTTTGTTAAAGGAGTACCTGTCACTGTTCTGGCAATACAAGTGCACAGGCATTTTCCTGGTTTGTGCCAGTTTGCTCTAAAATTATAGTGCTCTGAATGCAGACCTTTTCCTCTTTTTGGAAGCAGGTGCCTTGTTGTGCATGACTGCTTTGTTGCTTTAAAAGTTTTCAGGCATTATCTGTGTTTTCACTAAATCTGTGAGGTTCTGCTCTGGCAGTCTACAGGGACTTTAAGTGCCAGTGAAGAGGGCCTTTGCTCCTAAAAATTTTCTAGATGTTATTTCCAGCTAAATACAGATGAGAATTTTTCTAGATATGGGTGAAATTGTGGTCCCAGTTCTTTTCACTCACAAATGAACCTTCTATGAATTTCACTTGATTCAGTTAAATTGCTTCTTTTGTGAAGAGAAACCCATGAAAACACAAAAAACCTTGAAATACCATGTTTCAGAGATTTTAAAAAATCTTTTATTATGAACAATTTCATTTCAAAATGTACTTTGTGTTTATTTTTAAATGATGTGCAGAGTTCATACTGTATTTGAGTTAAGCAACATAAGCAACATGGATCTGAAATAAGCTGTTATTTTTTTCTGAAATGCTCAAACCCCTCAGAAACATGACATCCAGGGCAGTGTGTGGATGGATGAGGCCATCTCTTCCCCTGCTCACAGACACAGAGACTCCAAAGTTACAGAAAAGACTAAAAATGAAACAAAGTAGGACGTTTCACATAACACATTCCTTCCTCAGTCCACATGCTATTCAGGATGGGGTCTTGCTCTATCATGTAAAGAAGTTGAGAAAGAGAGATCTAAGCTCTCTTCTGACTAAAATATCCCTTCTGACCATAGGCATTAGGGAAAATCGTGCTTTCAAGAAGCAACCCCAGCCTAGAGGATCAGCATCTGTTTATACTGCTTACTGTTATGGCATCGGTTCCTCTAAGTCTTTATCCACCTGCCCTTTGAATTCCCTGTCAGGAGGCAAGGTTTCACTTTATTAGTCGTCCTCTGTGAGGGTTCTAGCAAAACATGAAAGAAAAGGACCTTTGCTGCCTTGAGGGAGATCTCTCTCCTTGGATAATCTTTGGATTATAAAGTAATCCCATACATTTTTGTCCTTAATAGCTGACAGATGTATCCACTCTCTGAAATCATTAGGTAGCCAAGGAGCTTGTGGCTCCTCTAGCCTGCTGGTCTCCCCCAGCCATCAGAAATCTCCGCTATGGCTTTTTTCTAGCACATAAAGTTTCTATCAAGATTCCACACTTGCATTTGTGAGCATTTTGAGAAATCTGCATTTGATGTGGGCATATGCAATTAACCTTTAATACAGGCAAAACTCTTATAAAATATGTAGCCAGATAAAATAACCAAATTTGCTGATTTAGGCTTATATATAGGATAGTAGCGTTGAAAAATATGTTGTCTCTTTCACCTATGTCAAATACCTAATATCTGATCATTACTGTTCTTAAAGAATTCATGAGTTAACAATTTCCCACCCAGAGTGTCTCCTTTCCTCAGGATGTTTATGCCATTTAATAATAACTAATTTTAATTATTTGATATATATCAAAATTAAGTCTATTGCTCTAAATTACTCTCAAATAGAATCATTAGGAGGATAAATAGTTTTAATGAAATACAGAAGTAAGCTTCAACAGCCAGGTCTACCTTAAAAAAAACCCAGTATTTATAATTTGCAGTGTTTCAGCAGTGTCCCTCTCAAAATCTTTCCACGATCAGGCCTGAAGCATGCCAGGGTGATACTAATAAAGAGCTAGTCCTCACCCTAAGCAGGAAGGAGAAAGAAAGAACAGAGAGTTGCCTCAGGTCATTGCTATGTTAATTTTGATAGAATAAATGTGCCCAGAGGGTCAATGATGTTAACATGACCTCATCACTCCAGAACAACAAGCAATTAAGCAAGGGACTTCACTACAGATGCCTGAGCTCGCTATAGCAACAACCATCATTAACATATTTTAACCATTAAAGATTCAAGAGAAAATAAAGAAAAAACCCCACACTGCCCTAGAAACATTTAAAATGTGTGGCTTTCTTTTCAGCAAGACAAGTTTCTCTCCTTTTACTGCCATAAGTTGTTTCTGCTTTTTTAATGAGGAAAGCTCTCAGTTTGAGAGCTCTCTCTTTTGGACAGTATTACAAATGTCAACAGTGGCTTTTTTGGTAGAAAAATAAAAGAAAATGGGAAAATAGAAGGTCCATTGCAGCCATTGAATTGGAATAACTGGTGCTGCTGTAATGCCTCCTTCTATGGCCCTGCAAACAAAAATGAGATGGGGGCATGCAAGAGCAGCAACAACAAAAAAACATCAGCAGCAAAACCAGAGAAGACAGGTTCTGTCTCCACTGCTGATAGCTGCATGTAACTCAGGCTGGAAAAGGACAGAAACAACATGGTCCAGCCACCTGGAGAGCTGAAAATGAATAGTGCTGTCAGGCTGTTTCAGGAGGTTGCTTTCTGGACTTGAACTGCACACAAGTGCTGGAAAAGGAATGGTCTCAGCTGACTAAGCTTCTGTGCTTATTTAATAGGACACAAAAAAAAAAAAAGTAGAAGAGAGAGAGAAATGCAGTAAGGAATGAAAAAGCTACAGAGCTGTGTTTTCCTGTTCTCATGAACTCAACAGTTGAGGTGGTTTTGTTTGGACAAAATAGGGTTTTCTTACTTTCAATTTGTACCAATTCTTTAAAGTAAAAATGTTAACCTGTTGTATGAAACAGATTAAGCCCCAATTTTTTTCTTTATTCTTTTCCTTGGTTGTGCTGAGGTGCATGTTCCCTCAAATTTGAAATCTAGAGACAGTGGTTCAAATGAAAATCAGTCTTTCTGACCAGTGTATCTTCATTAATCCTTTGGTACCGTTTGTCTAGGACGTGTCTCTGGCACTGTCATGCCGCTGACCCTTTGAGCAAGCTGTTTCTTTCATAGAAAACCTCTGGCTGAAAGGCTGAGGCAAACTTTGTAGCCTTGGTGAGGAACCAAAATCTGTGACTCTAGTTGTGTGTTCTCAGCAGTTTTGAAAGTCCCCTTCCTAAGTGACTTCCAATGCAGATTTGGGGGCATCATCTACCTTGCTAATTTTCATGGTTAGATAATTTTTCAGCTGCCTGCTTTTTTCACTTTCTTTAATATAAGAAGTGAAGCTTTTTTTCCAGATTGCAATCAATGGTGATTACAGAAAGAAGAAAGAGTCAAGAGAAGGCAAATAAATAGTGTGCTGCTCTAAGAGCTGCAAACCTTAGCTTTGACCCAGGCAGGACTTCAAAGAACTTCTCTCAAAGCAGTTGTAGGTTCAGAGACCCCAAGGGCAGGGAAGACTGCCGTGACTACCTAGATGTTCAAGATGTTCTTCCTACTCAAACAAGCCCTACCATGCCCCCACAGGGCAGATTCAAACATGTTTTTATAGCTGGCAGATCTGAGAACACAGCCCACTGGTGATGTCTGGCACACTGGCATGTTGCCATTAAATATTAATTAAATTATTAATTAACTTCCCTTCAGGCCAGCAGCTCTGTTACATCAGTCACAGGTCACATCCCTTGGAAAGCCTCTCCCCAAGAGGAAGGTATCTCTTCTACTATGTCTGCCAGTCCAGAATACGGCACAGGAGGCACAATGGTTGTAATCACATTGGGGATACACTGGGAAAACTTTTTGCTGGAGTCACAGATTATACCGACTAAATGAGCTCTTTTGCCTGGTGTGGGTTAAATATTTCCCTAAACTGCATAAGCTAAACCAGTAAAAGAAAAATTTACTAGTATGAGTTTCACAAACTTACGCAAAGTTGCTGGCATAGCTGTGTTGGAGTCATATATTAGCTTTATTTTTGTTGTAGTCTTTGGATTGCTGGAGTAATTGTACTGACAAACCACTTTATGGTACAGACAAGCCCTAACTCGCAGCCATTAATTTGACTCAAGAGCTTGTTCACCTGTACTCCCTGTGCAATTTTTAAATCCAAATGTAAATTTTCCCATTTCACCCTGTCGTTTTGTTTTGTTTGTTTTCAGAGACATCTGAAAGAAAATAATTCTGAAATTAACTGGATACAAGTAGGAAGCTGTGTCCTTCACACATCAAGATTGACCACAACTGTAAGAAAAAGCTGCTCATGAAAGTGTCCTTCTTGTCTCATGAAGAGTATACAAGGCTGTAATTAAGCTATAATAATCCCCTGCGAAACTAAACTGCTTACTTGTCCTAAATAAGAAGTCAAAGCAGCTAATGTCTCATGACCCTTTGAAGGGACAAATTTCTTCTGTACATATTTATTAATTAATTCAGAGAACGATGCCAAGTCCAATCCTTCATTCTTATTGCACCTGAAATTCCAGTTATTTCCTGAACCTCTGTAGGGCATATGCAAAAAGAACATCCCTTACTGAAACAGCTGCATGGTTGTTTCCTTTGAGTTTTGGTTCTGGGGGTTTTCTTTGAGAACGAAAGGGTAATAAAGGATTGTCTAAGGTGGACATTCATTTTTTTAGCCAGTCTTACATGCTTCAGGTTAAGGCTCAAAACTGGAAATGACTGGATTCTGCTGCTTTTTCACATGATGAAAAAAGCACAAGTAGTACTGTTGCACAACATGTAATTTGAGAGAGCAATGCCACTCCTCTCACAAGCCTTAGGAGTGCCTAAATTAGAAAGCATTGCCATCTCCATAACCTCTTGCACAGCTAAGATCTAGGATCACATTAAAGCTATGATATTCAGCAATTTGCTGAAAATGCAGCCAGGAAGGGTAGGCAGAAGCTGGATCTGAAAGATTAACCCTCCAAACTGAGAAAAAGGCACGGGCTGCCCTCTTTAAGAAGTCTGAGAAAAGCAGTGCTGAAGAACTTCACCTGCACCTTGTGGTACCTTGTATTCCCCCACAAGGATTTGGGGAAGAGGCAGGGGCCTCTCCGCACCACCAGTAAATGGCCAGTGACACCTGACCAAAGAGAGGGCACAGAAAGGGCAACACAATCTCTTCTCCTGTCTTAAACTAGACAAGTACTTGTTTTGAAGAACTTGATTTTACTTTATACTTTGGAAAATGAAAAATGAGAGCCAAAAGTTTACATGGTATCTGAAAGGATCCAAGGTCTTCTTGGCTCAGATGGAGAGAACAACTTTCATATCCTGCCCCTAGCCTGTGAGGGCCAAACAAGGTCAGGGAGAGCCTCTGTTTACATGGATGAGCATCTCACTGGCTTGGCAGTGAGCAGGTATTTGATGCTGACATTAGACCTGCTGTATTTCTGTCTGGGATTGATGTGTGCAAACGTGTAAGTTGCACAGGTAGGGTGTGCTTAACATCTTTGGGTGGCACTGTGTCACCCTTGTGTTCTGGCAAAGTAAGTCTGATATCCATAACTTGTGGCATTTAAGAACTGGGACAGCTCATGCATAGTGAGTGCTGTGTATCCAAAAGTGTGACATTTAGGACAGGTGCATAACCCTCTGGCACTGATTTGACTTTCAGGGAGAACTGTCAATAACTGATGTGTGAACACACAGTTGACGTGCCAAGGGTTTCCAGACTCAACAGCAGCTTGATCAGAGTGGCATATCCAGAAATCAGCAGGGTGGAGAAAGGGAATGTGTTTAGAAAGCCTGGATATACCCTATTTTTAGTTCTATTGAGAAGTTAAAAGCCAAAAATTCCAAAAATGCCTTAGTATACTTTAAAGCAAAAGTCTTTTCAAGCAGACAGTAGAGTGTCTTCAGTCTTGTCTATTAAAATTCTACAGAATGATTAATTTTCACTAATGCAAATTAATTTAGGATTTCTTAATATTGTCTCACATTAATTTATTCAAGATAAATGTTCATCCTCATTAAAATCAGCTACAATTTAAGTATTAAGAATATTGCTCAGAGTACTTTGATTCCATGCATATGTAGCATACAGTGTTTTGCATATCACTGGTTAATACGGTTTGCAAATGGGTACAAAAGTGGCTGGCACATCACTTGTGGATATTTTAAATACATATTAAGCATTTAAAAAAAAACCAAACCAACAACCTGTATTTCTCTTTTGGCAGCTCAAAAACAGCCCCATTTGTTTCGGCACAATTGTAGCCTGGTATTTGAATAAAACAAATTTGTTCTGTATTTTACTGATTTTTTTTTTCTCTTTTTTTACTTTACTACTGAATGTGATGTAGTCACCTGCTGCATTTCTGAAAGGTATGATATGTTCCTACGATGATTTCCTTCACTGAAGTACCAGGCTTCTGTAGAAGAAAGGAGGAGAGGAAAGCCAACAGCCTTCTGGGCTGCAGTGGCAGAATGTGCCAGCAGGTCAGGGGAGGTGACTCTCCTCTTTGCTCAGCACTGGTGCCACATCTGTGTCCATTCTGGGGTCTCTGGTACAAGAAAGGTGTGGACGTACTGCAGTGAGTCCAACAAAGGCCCATTAGGATGATTGAGGACATGGAATGTCTAACATACAAGGAGAGGCTGAGACAGCCTAGAAAAAACAAGGTGCTCCCTAGTTTCTCTAAGTGTTAGGATGGGTGAGAACAAAGTTGGGTGCAGTAATTTTCCCAACAAACCTAAACTTCTTTCAGACATTCCACATCAGCATTTGGGATCTAGTTAAAAAACCCAGAGGCTTGTCAGCCCTTTTTAAAAATTCTTCTGTTTAAAATGCTTCCAAAGAAGCAATTTCTCTTCTTTGCATAGATCCTGTCACGTAAGGAGTCTAGTTCTGACACCCTTGTCATGTGCTGCAATCCTGTCTTGTATATTCAGCCTCACTCAGTTGATTAACTTTCATTCTTCTGAATAAAGGTGGCAGTTTTATGAACTCTGTAAATATATTAGTAGCAAAGATGTCTCCCACATCTTTTCCTCAGGCACATGAGCCAACATCATGTCCTATGACAGAAATGGGAACTATCCTGGCTGTTTGGTTTTCATGACACAGCAGGAGAGGGCCATTTGAAATCAGTTTTGGATGAAAGAGAGGACGTGGTGCTGTTTCGTGCTTTGAAGAAAGGACATCCAGCCTTGCTGAGGAAAGCAGAGGGGAGGGAGGAGACATGAAGTAAGATCCTAATAAAAGGTTTGTGTTCAATATTAAAGACTTAATAAGTATTGTGATTCCCTTGTGGCATGCAGATGACCACAATGATTTCATACTGTTTGCTAATACATGTTTGACAAAGCTATAATGTCATGGCGATCCTTGAGGGACATGGTTATCACTCCCAGACATTAATGCTCAAGAAGACTGCATTCAGGAAGGGAAAGCCATTTTTAGCTGAACACAGACCACAATCATTATGCCTGAGGAGAATACAAGTGTATTTAAATAATAAGATATTTGCTTTGCAAAGATTGCATAAGCTTTTGCACAGACTTGTTAGCTTAAAGGCTTATCTCTTTTAATGCTAAAGTATTTTCAGTGTGTTCTCACTGAGGGTCTGATCAGAAGCAGCTGCTTCCACAGCACTCCATGTATGCATAAGCCCTTGTGAGACAGCATTTTCTGTTTGGATGATCAACATGCACATTTTTTTATATATCCAGCCTTTGTGCCTGGGAAGATAAGAAGAATCTTCTCCCTGCATTCTTCTTTAAATGCCAAAACCCTTTTGTTTAAATGAAATGTGTCACAGGAACACTTATCTACCACAACACTACCAATAAGAAGCCACTGTTTATTCTTTCTATCTCTTCACTTAACACATGATATCTTTCCTACCCCTTCTAAGACTGTCCAAGTGTTTTCCTTAAATTTTTACAGTTTGATGCATCTTTACTTCGTTAACTTTCAACTTCCTGACACCGTGTTAAAACTGATAGGCTCCAATGAGATAGTTCTCTTGCTTCTACTTCATGTACTAGTGCTGTTTGTTTTTTTTTATTTTCATCCCTTGTTTTCTTAATGTATCTATGTGCTAGGAGTGTTCTTGTGCTTTGCAATAATACATCTCTTTGATAAACTTACTCTGTATCTTTTCTTGGGTTTTTGTATTTTCTGAGTTAAACTTTCACAACTGTTTCTCTGGGACTGATAAACTGTGTGGGCCTGATGTAAGTGCAGACTTATAGCTGCTGGAAGGCTGAGTAGGAAGAGAAATTACCCTGCCTTGCCTTGCTTTTGCTGCTCTTTTGCTGCCCCACTCCACTGCTGCCAGCTCAGAGTGGTGGTACCAGGACGGATAGCTCAGTCTGACCATATAAATTTTCTCATGTAATTTGAAATTCCACATAATCGTTAACATTTGGGTGTATGTGGAAACAGTTGCATGGTGCCTCAAGGGGCTGGTTCCAGGATATAAGAAATGCCTGTACATCCATGTGCCTTATCCCTATGTCCTCTGTGACATTGTCCCTGGGGCTCTGGACACAGCACTGCTGTTAGCCAGAGGCTCAGGCCAGCCTCAGAAAACAGTAACTCTTGCCAGGGCAGCCTCAGATGTTATAATCTTCCTTTCTTGCAAATACACCACTCCTTTGTAATTCCCTGGTCATCATGGTGCAGGGCTCAGGATTGCCCCACGTGGGGCACTGCAGCTACTTTGTCAGCAAAAAGACTCTTCCTTTTTCCCTCTTATTTCAGTTGCCAGCTCTCTTAGGTTCAATGATCAAATCTGTTCATATTTTGGGACCTAATGTCACGCAAAAGGAAAGGTAGAAAGAGTCTTTCTTTCTGAAATTACTTGCCTAGTCCAGAAGGCTGGTTGATACTGCCACTGTCTGTCCACCGTCCCTGCTGCAGCCATTTCCTGCAAACACACACAAACAGTTCATGCAAATTCTCCCACAGCTACAAACAGTTTGCAGAAGTAAGTGAGAGACAAAAAGGATTTTATTTTATTGCTCTTTCTGTCCTGGAGAGTTTGATTAGGTGTGAATCAGTTAAAAACCATTTTTAATTTATCATGTTTTTTCTAGCTGTGTTTTAAGTAGGTATATCTTTTAACAAATCTTTATGTGATTCTGCCTCCATTTCTCATCCTCTGAACCCCATTTTGAGTGACTGTCAATGCTTCCCAACCAAGCAGTCCTTTCCAGCTGGTGCAGTTAGGCAGATCTGCAGCCCCACACTCCCCTACACCCTAATAGGGATCCTTGACAGCCTCTGCCTGGGGCAGCGTGGCAATTCATGCCATGCACATTGTTCTTAAAACACCTCATGGCCCATTGTGTCTCATTGTAGAAAGGAGAATTAAATTCAAAATTATCTTAGACTCAGATCTACGAGCATATTCATATTCTTAAATCATATCAAAACCAGAGAGGCAATGTGTTCCTCCTGGAGCCGCTGGGTTGAGGGTAAAGGAAATTTTATAACAAGTCTCCATCATCTTGAATCTCACTGCCTTTGGTAGCAGGAACCGAAGGTCCACAGCTTCTAACACCCTGCTGAGAGTGGCAGGCAAAATGCGTTGTTCAGAAAAAGTAACTGAACTATTTGGGTTTGGGAAATGCAGGGGTCTTTTAACGTTGTCCACAAAAGTTAGAGTACTTATACTAGGTCAGTTTCATTTTCTATCTGTCAGAGTCCAAATCTACATCTTCTACTTCCCAGAAAAACCTCCTGTCTGCCACATCAGAGACTGCCCTTGGCAAGAATGTTTTTGCTCTCCCCTCCACACCTGGCAGGTGTGCTTTTTCCCACCAGAAATAAAAGTACTTTATTATTCGTTAGAGAGCATAGGCTGGAAAAGAATGCCCAATTCTGCACAGATTAGGGATCATTGGGAAGGGAAAACCTAGAAGTCCAATTCCTGCTGGAAGGAAAGAGTTTTTCGGCATCTTTGCTAGTCACTTCCTTGGGTGTTGGCACTGTAAGCTCCATGTCTTGATGTCTAAGAAAGCTAAAGAAGTGCCTCCTGACATCTGTTTGCAGTTCTGTGAAGACAGAGTTGCCTTTCCTAGAGAAGGACAAGGTTGCCAATCCCCTTATGGAAGAAAAGGGAAAACTGGTGGAGAGGTCAGCCCTTACATATTTCTATGATGTAAGTTTAGGACAGTATTGGGTAAGGCACAGGTGCATTTCACAACAGACAAGGACAAGAACCTCGTTTCTGAGCATTCCTCCCATACCAAAGACACTGAAAACTGCACAGTGCTCAGAAATAAGGAGCTGACCTGCCTAAAATGAGCTGTGGATGGGGGACTGCACAGTATACAACACTATCGTCAAGTTTTGAGAATGGACAGGCTCTTTTCTGGTGGGTTTTTATTCTCCCAAGTTCTTCCTTTATCATATACTACATTTCATTTCAAAACTTCCCTTCTTCACTCCCAAACGTTGCTTGTTGCTTGTTCCAATCCCCTTAGGCTTGCTATTTGGAAGCATGTACAGAAGTTAAACTCCCTGGCTTTCTGGAGCCAGCTGTGGCTTTGCTTTTTTTTAACAGCACTTATGTCAAACAGGAACTAGCCCTGTTTAATGCCAGACATTCCTCAGTAAAGACAGCACGTGTGCAAAAGGCATGAGAAGGGAGCAGCAAAGCCCAGACTAATGTTAAGTAAGAAAAACCTTTATGCTTTTTGAATCCTTCTTGCTGGGCAAACCCCTGCTTAGGCAGCTGTCAGCTTTTGCTGGCTCTTACCAGCAAGCAGGTTCCTTCAGTGCTCTCCCATTCTTCTCCAGAGACATCCTACCACACCTCTGCAGCTTTCTCTTGATGCTTTTTTCCCTGTTTGGTTTCTGACACTCAGGTGTTTTCCTGCAAGAATGCATCTATTCTATTTCAAGATAACTAATTCTGGTCTACTTGTAAGAATCCCCCATCCCATATTTTGTCTAAAGTTTTATACATTCCTCAGCTTCCAAAGAGCAATCACTAGCCAATTTCTAAAGTCTTTACTTGACTGGTTGTCTTGTTGGATTAGGACAAAGTGTTTGAAATACATACATGCCTGATACTGTATTGGCTCTTTTACAAAATTCTGAAGTATTTCCTAACATTATCATAAATTCAGGTAAGAGTTGTTTGCTTTTTAAAAATGTGTTTTACAAATACTCCTTCAAGTGCAGCAGTTTGCAGTTTATAATTTTGTATTAATGGCTCTTTTTGTTTCCTCAAAGTGAACCTTAAGTTAAATCTAAGTTAACCACAGAAAAGGTCAAAAAAATTTTTCAAACTTTTCTGGAGCACAACGAATTTAATATTTTAGCAGCTGGCAGCTGTGGTGATTACTTTTGGATTATATCTAAAGTCTGCTGGAATCTAATTACGCTGATCTATGAACCAGGTAATTAAGGTAAAAACTCCCACATTTTCTTATACCTCATTAGTGTATTTCCTTTTAAAATTGTTAGGTAATTATGGTACATTAAGAGTTTATCCATTAAATGACAATGAATAATTGACACCTTTGTCCTGGGACATTAAAGGACAGAATGGTGTTTAACTGCTCAATGTGATGATAATTATTTCTTAATTTACAGTGCAAATATTGCACAAGTTTGGGGAGAAAGGACAAATCAAACTGGGAAAATGGAATGGAAAGAAATAATTTTCTTTTCGTAGAATTACAGAAGGGTTTTGATTGGAAGTGACCTTAAAGGTCATCTCATTCCAAGCCCACTGCTGTGGGCAAGGACATCTTTCATTCATTCCCTTCTTTCTCATGAAACTTCAGGCCCTGTCTGCATGCAGGACCCCTGTCCCACTTCCCCACAAACTCTGTTGCCAAGTTATAACTGATTCCAAACATGTTATCAGCCCAAAGACTGGGATCAGCGCTTGGGTCTGAGTGTACTGGGCACTGAGAGTACAAACAAATCGCAAATACGTCTCTTCCTCAGTAATCAAATCCAACATATTACACACGGTAAGAAGTGGATCAGACATGGGGGAATGGAAAAGTGGCTTGTGGTTATACAGGGTACCTAATCACATAAATCCATACATAGACATCAAAATCGAAGTTTTCTTGAAGGAAGTGAAATGAATCAAATACAAGAAATCTCTGTTGTCGTGTAAAAGCTGGTACAGAGTAAGTTAATTTCATTCAGGACTTCTCTGGCCTGGCTCCACTCTACACGTGAGGCACTTACTCGTTGCAAAGCAGCATAGCAAGGGAATCTATCTGTACTCAAGTGTTTCAACCGAAAAGCATGAAAGCTTCCCATTTGATTGCAGCTGCTCTGCAAAAATAACAGCTTTTGTGGGAAACAGTCGAGGCATTGCTTTTGGATCAGAACTTCAAAGAAAAGTCTCTCATGATCATCTGTTAGACCATCAAGGACCTGAGTAATTACACATCTAGTGGAATCCCAGCCTTCAGGGGAAAAAACCCAGTCTGAAATAGAATATATTTTGCCTGTATTTAATTTTGTCTCCAATAATGATACATTATTTGCAAAGTCACAAAAAGCAGTAAAGCAAGATTTTTCTGTGAGACTTTTTATTTATAAGGAATTGAGTTAAACAAATGAGATAATTAGGGAAATTAAGGATAAAAATATCGATTCCATATGAGAGAGAGATGCACATGGCTGCTCAGGAAATCCTGCTGTAAGAAATTACCAAAGCCAGATAACCAGACACATGTCTGCTAAAAGATTAAATGAATCCGAGTTGGACCTGCTCTTTCTCAAGAAACCGGGAACTTTCAAATCACCTCCTTCCAAATACTTCTAAATTCCCGCTTGGGCAAGTAGCTCGAGCTTCTGGCTCCAAGTCAAGGCTTCCAGCAGTTTTCGGCCTATTTCTCTTCCTGCTTCGGTGGACATAAACTGTTGCCAGAGCTTCAGCAGCAATCCTCCTTGGAAAGAAACACAACATGACAGTGTCAAATTAGCATGGAGCACATGCAGCTCGCCGCATACCAGGGATGAAGTGCATGTCTGGCAACGAGCACTCGCCACTCTCCTTGGGGACACTGAAATGTAGACAAAGCTGGAGCTTGCCGATGGGGTGATAATTGCCTACAAATGTGCAGGGAGACACAGACCATTCATTCCTCTCAGGATCCTTTGTATTGACAGACAACAGGGCTTGTTCCCTTGTCACCAGTGTTGCAGGTCGAAATGATTGAAGGCTTAAGGGAAGGTCTTGGTCTGCCCTCGCACATAGCTTCGTGGTTTACGGAGCAGTAGCCTGGGAGTTATAATCGGGACTGTCTCCATTTTCACTCTGAAACAAAGAATTTTCACTTTCTGCCAGCTAAGACCTCAAGCTAAAGAAGCAAATTATCCTAATACTTTTGTCCAGGAGGTAAGCAGTGGCTCTCTAGGAAGCGTGCCTGGCCAGCCCAGCCTAGCATTAGCGCCAGTTTGCAGGATAGTCATTGCTCGCTCCTCACTCCACTCAGTGCTCAGCTTTACAGTGGGGTAGAGGGGAAATCTGAGCATAAAAAAGTCTAGTGGAAGACCAAGAAGAGTTTATTGTCCTCCTGTTCTGCCTTTGGGTATTAGTGAGGGACAGTGCATAAAAAGTGGATCTTACAGTCCATGAGCAGAGAAACATCAGAAGCAGCACAGAACTCTCTCAATACAGTTCCTGCTGGAATAGCAGGGACAACTGAACAAAAGTAAAGAGCAATCAAAGTGTGAATCAAGAAATCAAGTCTCACTCTGGGTGGGACAGGGTCCCGTGCTAGGAGGTACTGAGACCCTCTATCTGCTGTTGAAGTTTGCAGTACCAGTAGAGAACCTTGTATCTCACAGGATGTATTTAAAAGTTTGAGGAAGCTGACTGTACAGAAACATTACATTTTGTAACTTGTGTTTTGTAGCACTAAGGTAGGGTCTTTCAGGTCCCTGCTGATCCTTTTTCCTGATCTGCTAATAAGTTACCAGTCTGAATCATCTGACATTTAATCCTCAGCTGAATTCAAAGCTCATCCCTTAGAGCAAAGTCAGAGAAACCTCTCCCCTGCAGAGCAAGGGATTTCAGCTATGGAATTCATTATGGCTGCACCTGCATGAAACCAAATCTCTCTCTTTCCTTCCATCTACGGTGTCCAGCATCCTCCGAAGTCCTGTCCTCACCTGATGTGCTACCATGGTGCTCTCCTCCCTCTTGTTGTCCTTCTAGCCATGCTTTCCCTTGCTGTGCCCTTCTCCCTTCCTGGAAAGAAACCCTGAATTGTGCCAGAGACTGCCAAGCAGGAGATAGATCTTTAAGACCCTTATTCAGATTCCAAAGAATAATGCCATGTGAAAAATGTGAGGGAAGCACTCTGTGATGGGAGGATGCTCTTTTGTAGCACTGAATAACTTTATTTCACATCTTTTTTAGCTTCAAATAGAACTGGTGAGAGAATTTTCACTGGTGAGTGAAATGTGCAGATAGAAGAAGAGGATCGCAAATGCCATTGCTAGGCATGCTAGTTTTTCAGTGTATTTTTACGTTCTATTTTCATTTAAAGATTCAAAATAACTTTGCTTCATAAAGGTCAAACAAAAATAGCCAACCCGGCAGTATCTGTGAAAGAACTGAATCCTCAGCAGAGTGTAATTCTGTGTCACACCACTGGATGGTGATGCACGACTTATTTTGGTGAATAGGATGAAGCCAGCATTATCTGACGAGTTTTGCTGGGACAGATCTCTGCTAAATCGAAGGCTGAGACAAAACCAAAAACTGAAACCAGAACACTTGTGGGCACAGAAACTGTTTCTCATAAAAATTTACCTTTTTTTTTTTTTCTTCTGTTCAGCTGGTCTAATAATTTTATTTACAGCTTTAATGGTTTCAGATTCAACTGGTGAAATAAAAAACATCAGTATTTTTAAAGTTGCTGTGAAAACTGGGAAAAAAAGAGTAAGATCATCTGCTCCAAAAATGATTTTTTCTCGCTGTAATCCCTCACATTTTCAGTGTTGTCCCACCAGCATTTGCTCTCTGGTGTGTTGTTTGCTTATGGTTGTATTTTTAACTGTTTTACTGTTAGTCTCTAAGATGTGTTTATACGACTTTATATCAAAAATTCACTGTATTCATATGGAGAAAGGTATGTAGAGAGAACAAGATATTAAATATCTATGGACTACAGACATTGTTAGGTCAGGCTCATACCTGTTAATTTATTTGCTTTGTGAAGATCTCTCAATGATACCAGGACCTTATTTTGCTGTGGAGTGAAGTCGCTAATGGAGGGGAGGACATCCCCTTCAACAAGCATCCTCGGGGGAAGGAAAGTCTGGAAGTTGTTTATAGTTGGTAAATCTGTACGGAAGTGTGTGGCACCAATGAAATCTACAGCATTAGCCCAGTCTTTGCCAAAATTTGCTTCTGGGTCAGAGAGATATTTTAACCTGAAATAGAAAAAAATAAAAAATGTGGGAGATAATTGAACTCTCCTGTAGAACACACTAGTTGATAATTTACCCCAAATGTTTTTGTTCAGTATAAAACCCTGAGGGGTCTCAGTGCCACAATGACTTAAAACCTCCTTTAGTACTTAATACCTAATTTCTCCTGGCAACACCGCCTCTGCCCAGACTAAGCACAGCTCCTGAATCAGGCCCTGGCTCCCAGAGGGGAACCAGCACCTCGTTTTAAGCCCAGAGCCTGACTGTTCATCACAGTTTGGGTTGCCATCTCTCACTGCTCATCCCACACTCTGAGAGAGTGGAAGGAAGAGCAGAGCCTAAAGAGCCGGTGCCTAAAGTGTGAAAGCTCATGCAGACTTTGTTAGGACACTATTCTTCCAAAGAGTCATGGAGGAGGAAAGATCCTCTATGGCCACTTCACTCATCCTCTTACCTGTCCTGGAATTTGGGGAGTGCATAAGCAATGGAGGTGGTGTGTGCCTTCCACATGAGACCAAGGGCATCATCCAGTTTGAAGGAGAAGGTTGCAGAGCTCACAGCTTTGTGTTCTGTAGACAACAGATACTGCAGCAATAGGGAGCAAGAAGGGCAGAGAATAAGAGGGGAGGTTTAAACCCTTTTTGTTTTTTTTAAATTTAAGCACATACGTCACAAAATAATAAGTTTGACAGCTAAAGGAAATTGTTTTTGAATAGTTAATGGTAGTTGCTGTTCTTTGACTTCAACATAAGCAGGGTTTTATCTACATAATTTTGGTATTTTGTTCAATGGACTCTTGTATCTGAATGCCATGGAAGATTCTGCACTGAAATATTGGGTTCCTTGAAAACTTGTCTATACTCTTTTGGCCACAATTTTCTGAAGATTTTAATAAAAATAAGAAAATTATCCTTAATAATTATGGTTATTTGAGCAGTAGATATTTTACAATAACTTCCGAAACACTCTGCATATGAAAAATGATCTTATGAAGACAAATCCAGTCTTGCTCTTAAACTATCTTCCTCCACTTGGAAGAGGGACTTGCAGTTTAAGCTTTCTGATCATTATCAATTATTTGACTACCAATAAAAAATGTTTACTGCAGTAGCCTAGCTATAAAAAATAGATATTAAATCCATACAGTAAGAAATATTGTCATCTTTGGGATTAGAGAACAGCTGAGTGAGGAGGAAAGAGAGTATCTACTTGCATAAATAGGTGTCCTTCTGAATGATGTTTCAGCATTTTCAAGTTTTTAGATGTTTAAAGGAATAAATGAACCCTATAAAACCAACCCGAGGCCACTTCTTAAGGGCAGTGTTCCATCTCACTGGCTTATTTTGCATTACCAACATAAGCAGTATTGGAAGAATACAAATATAATTGTGTATAAAGCAATGTCTTGGGACAGAGGCCAAAATACAGAATTATCTCAAAGGAAGAAAAAAAAAATTTCATAGCTTGTAAAAATTCTGTCCTACTTATCTCTCACTCACTATATATTATGCTTTTCATTTTTTCTGCTGGTTGTTTTTCTATGAAGCTGTTATTGAAAACAAACTAAGCTCTCTGAATCTTAAAAATGAGAGTTTTATCATTTAAAGCTAATATTTTGGTATAATTTCTAAAAATATTAAAAAAAAAACCCTTATTTACTTCAAAAAAGTCCTTCCAGTCGTCCATGAGCTTGGGCATGCGAGACCAGCAGTCTTCAACACTGTAACAGAAATCATGTTTTTTCTCCTCTGGTGGCAATATTTCTATCTCATACGGCAGCTGCCCGAAGAGGCCAGCCTCCACTGCCCCCAGAAAGGGTATGATAGCCAGGTAGTAATTCATACCTGTAAATAATTAAAAGGCAGGAGGTGTTAATCACAAGTCAATTAAAAATTCCCACATAAGAAAATGAACCCTCTCCCACACCAAATGCAACTGTTTCAGATTGCCCCAAATACAGCTGCGTTCAGCAGTGGAATACACGTACTGAAATGTAATAATGGTGACACTTGTATTGATTTTGATATGATTTGTAGCATTTATTTATGCATTGTCCTTTAAGAGCCTTGTATGAGCTTACACTGGGCTTTACTTTGCAGGAAAGGAAAAAACTAATGGAAAACAGATATTTTTAGGGTGTCATGGACAGGACAAGAAAAGTGTCTCAAATATTACCTGCAAACTAAGTATAGAAAGACTAAGGGGTATTTCACAAGTATTGTTTTCATTAAAAACCCCTCTTCCATGTATCCTAGATCTATGAGAAAGAAAAAGGCGATATTTGATTGGATAATAATAATTTTGCTTCTAAAAAAATTTCAATTACTGAAAATTTCTTCAAAATTACCTCAGTTTATCTTTTCAGATTTATTTTATTATGATGGCTTTCTTTTGTCTGATCCATAAGTTGGAGCAGTCAGATCCAGGATGTAGGAAACTCAGTCTCAGTTCTCACCTATGCCAAATCTTGTCCCCAGTGAGAGTGCCCATAAGGCCATTTGATATTCCTCTCTTGAAAGGAGGATTTTAAGTTCTCCTCTTAATTGTGTCTCCTTTGTAGAAATTAAGTTTAATAGTTTCAGTGAAGAAAAGCCTGAGGTCCAGTTGTTCTCCCTCTTGGGTGAGTGCCTCTGAGCTCTTGTGCAGAGAAGTCATTTGCTCCTGCTTGGTCTCAAGCCACAGACTGAGCTGATATTTTGTGCAAAATCCCAGCAGTGAGGACCAAAATCATCAAAACCTGAACACCTACCACCTATCCCTGCCCTTCTAGCGGGAACCCTTTGCTTCACCTTGTGGGGAGAAGACCAAAAAACAAAGTTCAGAAAGTAGGTGTGAGTGTGTTGGCTGCAGCTCAGCAGGGACTATGTCTGCACACCTTAGGAGCAGGAATACTGAAGGAGCTCAGAGTATTCCTCTAAGGGTGAGATGAAACCAAGGGTGGTGCAAGAACCAAGAAGGTTCCTGCTTGACATTTTCTCAAGAATTTTAGTTTGAAGTGCAAGCATCTAAACCTAACAAATCTGCTCTGGAGTAATCAAAAGCTGTAAATATCTACAAATATAGCTATCCATCATGGTCTTTACCACATATTTTTTCATAAATTTTTACAATGTAAACATTTTTAGCACTGCAAATTTGCAGTTTTTTTTCCCTTCCTCAAATAAGTGTTCAAAATCAATTAACTTTAATTTACTCACTTTTAGGTGTCTTGCTGCAAGTTTGTGATGGAGAATTACTGAAATTATATTGTAGTAGAGAAGTCTAACAGGAAGAAGTATTTTGAAATGGCCTTCTAGGACATGAATTTATTTTGGAGAAGAACAGTATAATAACAGATACTTACAGGACCACCAGCTTCTTACAGATTGACACAGGTGTTCTCCATTTTCATAGCCACAGGAAGTCACGCCAGAAGGATCTACTAACCTACCTGAATGAATCAAATGAAATAATAAAAGAAATACATTTCAAACTTTCATGCAAGAAATCCAACTGAGAATAAAAAAAAAATGTAGGAGTAAAGCATGCATGACTTTTGGTCAGAGAAGCAAAGCAATTACTGTTGCTTTGCTTCATAAACTACTGTTCCTAGAGTAGTTGAGTTTCTCAGTGCATAGTAATTTGATTGTGTTTTACAATTTGAGTTATCCCTCACTGTAAATGTATTCTGTGAATTCATGTAACTGTTTGAAATCAGGACATCATAGTATTTTTACAGAGATATAAATATACATTCACATACAGATATAAACACATGCATATCTGAAGCTTCATTTCTAATAGAAGTAGAGCTGCTAGTTCAGGAGAGCTGCTTAATGAGCAGAATAGCACAAACTAAATGTGCTAGTAATTGTCTCACCTAATTGGGTTGAGTGATACAGAATCACTTCCAGTTTAATCATGCAGACAAACATGGCCTTACTGTGAAGCTAAGCATGCAAACGTTGTTGTAACTAATTAGCAAGGTTTGCAAGCATCTGTGCTGTAGAAAACATGCAAGATATTTCACAATTATTCATGACAGAATGTTTTACTTTAAGCACGTGGCATGAAGAAATAGCCTAAATCCTAAAATACCATACATGTACATTAAGTGTTGTCATGCAGAGTGTCTGGAAGTCTGCTTTAAGTGCATGACATGCAATTATCATGGCCTTGTGCAATGAGTTGAGCTATTCCAAAAGCTCCCTAACTCTGCCCTGCAGAGCACTTGCTCTCTGACGAGTCAGCTGAATAATGACAGTGTCTTTTCTGTCAGATTAGAACTAAACCTCATTATCCAACCAAATTTTCTGATCCTTTTACTCAGGAAGATGAGACAATCATGAACAATGTGCATATAAATTATCCTAATTATTCTCTCTAGCTGACTGGGCAGAGCTTGTGCTTTGGGGCATGCTAGCCACTCAAACCTGTATCTTTCCTTCAGCATTTCTTTTTCAAATTGGCAGCTCTGTCAAAGTTTACACCATCTGAGGCTATACTGGGCTTGTGAGGCTGAAACCTTGGTAAGGAAGAATCTAAGCGGGTCTGGTAAACACTTTGCTAATCCAGTATTTTAAAGAAATAATTCATACCTGTATGAAATTGCCACCCGTGCTGCAGTGGTAATCCCCAGAGAATATTGCCACTGTTTTGGGGTCCAAAGGCACCAAAATATTTGGCTGAAGCATTTAGTAAGGTCTTATACACTCCCAGTCGCTCTTGATAATTCCAAGCACTGATGACAATTTTGTTGTCCTTTACTGGGAAATCCAGCAGGCTTTCACGGGCCAGGTCCCACAGAGGGGGATAGCCATCTTCTCCAGTGACATCGTTTTCACTCCGTGCCGAGGCAGGCACAGGACTCAGGGTGACAGCCACTACAAGAAGAGCGCGTATGCCAAAGCAGGGCCACATTGTGAGGGATTGTGACCCAGGTGACCGTGGCTGCAGGGCTTTTATCGGGAAAGGTGAGGGCTGGGCAAAAAGGGTGACTCAGACACAGAAATCTTTGTCTCCCTTCCCTCTTCCCAGCAGTGACCCTGATGTGGAGTTGCCAGATTAGCGACAGTGAGCAATGCTCTGTCCTCTCTTTGGGATCTAGGCAACACCAGCAGACATTTAAGAGGAATCATTCTAGTCAGAAAATGTCCAAATCCGTGCTGCCCATGACATATACACACACTTCCAAATGGGTGAGGTGCTACAATACTGGTTGTACAGTTGCACTATCAAACTTTCTGTGTCCGTGTTTCCTACTTGCTGTCAGCTTCCCTCTCCCAGCCCAATTCCTTTGAATAAAGAAGGGATAGCAGTGCCATAGATTTTGCCTCAACACATGCACAGTCAGGATTAGGCTGTGGCTGAGGTATTCTGAGGAGGTCTCCAGGCACTGACCAAAAAGCAGCAGTGACACACTGCTGGTGCTGCCATGATCACCTTTGTCTTTTGGCCCTGGGATAGCTACCTGCAGCCTTCAGGCCATGAGAGTGTTGGAAGCAGCCAGATCAGCCTGTCTTCAGGCCATGTAGCACCTGGCTAGCTGTACTTTTAGTATTGGTTTGTCTTGCCTGCTAATGGCCATCATTATAAAGTCCTGAGGTCTCCTATTAAACCTCCACAATTCTGTAGACTCCAAAGGGAACACAAAGGCCATACCTCCAATGATAAAATTGATGTCCAAGTTATATTCTAAGAAAAGTGAAACTGTCCAGCTGCCTTCATCTCGCCTATTTACAGGAATTCTAGGACTTCATAATCTTCAGGTACTTTTTCTCAGATAACCAATGGTTGCAAAAGAACACTCAGCACACAAAAAAAGTGGCTTGTTATCTCTGTAGTGTTTGGTTTGCATGAGAAAAATCACAAATGTTTTTCTTTGAAGTAATTCTGTGAGTTTCGGTTGGGCTTTGTGTAGCTAAAGTACCTTAAACCGTGGGTGGGAGCAAGTCAAAACTGGCTGAAAATATCTGATAGTAAATTCAAAAGAAAATTATCACTTTGATTCAAGTTTTTTTCCATTTACTTTATTTATTAAGGAGACTTTCTAGTAAATTGCAGAATTTTTTGATGATCACATATAAATTTTTGGTATTCTGAGTGATTTCTCTTAAGGTACCTAAGGTAAAGAGAGGTTTAAACATCTTCAGTTTTTTGGGTTTTTTTAGAGATACCGTAATATTTACATTGTCATGGCAGATTACCTGGTAGTGAACTACTGGTTCCGTGTTTGTGTGGAACTTTATTGTGCATGAAAAACTCTTCTCCTGCTGTGCCATCTAGAAAGGCAAATCCTGCTAACACTGATCTGGGTAGGCATGAAAATATTAATCACTAGTGTAAATGCAAAAGCATACTTTCTCAAAAGACTTATAATACAAAATTGAGATAAATCGATGACATAATGCTTGCCTTATATCAATTTTTAAGCTATTTGATAGAAGGAAATTTGTGTTATATACTAAATGGAAAATAACTAAACAAGAATACATCTACTTAGACAGACCACTTAGTTCCTTCAGTTTTAGAAGTTTCAGCCTCTTGCCTTGTCATGGTAATGAAAGGACTTCCATAACTTAATTAATCTTTAAAGAGTCAATAATATTTTTTATTAATAATAAAAAATTATTCCTGAAATATATTATAATAGCGTTTATAGATCTTACTGCATTTTTACACTTGTCTGTGTGCGCAAACAAGTTGGTGAAGTTTCTGTAAGCCTTCAAGGACAAGAGTTTTCCTTTGAGAAATACCTGAGCTGGTGTTTCCAGTTTGGAATCCAGTCCAGTAGGTTTTGCTGTCCTGAGGGGGGAGAGGGGAGGATACATGTGATGTCGATTGGATTTGAGTGGTGTTGGTGTTGGGCGTTGAGTCATAGCATCCCTCCAGGGATGCCAGCATTTTAAGCAACATTAAGATTAAGGAAGACTATTAGTAATGTCAACACCACTGTTCTATTCACCGCTCTGTTGGCAAGGATGTGTTCCTACAGACATTGCAGCAGAATCACGTGCAGAAAAGGCTATAGAATATGATAGGTAGTAATTTCAGATCTGATATGTAATTGTTGTCAGGTTTCAAGGGAGAATGCTGTAGTTTTCAGGTGGGCTACACATTTTACTTCAAGATAAATGCACGAAAGCTGATAAGCACCAATTAAATTAGTTGAGGTGACTACAACAAGAAATGGTAGCCCAAAGCCCCCAAATTATCAAAACATAAAGTTGCTTTGTCCTGATGGGGTACACTGAGAAAGGAGCTGGAAAGCCAGTAAGGGAGGGGCCTCTGTACTCCTAGTGGAATTAATTCAGAACCGACACAGAGTTTTGCAGGTAAGAAACCTTTGGGTAAACTGGGGATGTCACTATCCTTCAGTCACATAAAACAGCACTGAAAGGAAGGGTTCGCCCACTTCATTTTAGGTAAGAGTCATTTCATTTAGGTAAGTTCATTTAGGTAAGAGGAAGGACAATGAGTTTTCATTTAGATGGGATGTTGGTGTGAGCCTATCACATGGCACCTTTTTTCATGCCCTGACACTTCCACCAGTAATTGTGGGTGTCCCTTGACTGTGATCTGTTTCAGGGAAAAAAGACTACATTGTAGCTAAAGCTGTTCTTCATGTATTTCACTGAATAAACTTAAAGCAGTGGATATATTCAAGTTTCTTACTAATCGCTGTCATTACTGTCCACAGCTATTGTCTTGAACAGACTTTCTATTTCTTTTTGCCACAGGCCTTTAATATTTGGCAGGGAGGATCTCTCTGTCTTCAGTGTCCTCCAGCAAAGCCCCTTAACAGGGCTATAAAAGGGTTAATGAATTGTTCCTGGTGTTGTTGTGAGTAAAGGTCATCAGTCAAACCCTGTGGTCACATGAGTGGACCCAACCACTAATGCAGCCAGACACGTAGGGAGCATCAGACATCTGAGGGGAAATTATACTGTGTACGTAGTGGATCTAGCAGGAGGTGCTGCATCATCATATCCTGGCTCCTTCATACATCCTCGGACCTAACATTTCTCCTTCTTTGGAAAACATCATTCTCGTGCTGTCTATTAATCCCATTCTCCCCTCTGCAAAAGACTTCTTGTGTTCCCTGCTGATCTTGCCTCACCAAAAGGAGTGCTGCAGATCCTGACAATTCATACTGTAAGTTGTGCTGATTAATCCTGTTGGTGAAGGATGCTTATAATAATAAGCACTTTGCCTCTCTATTTTTTAGCTGAAGCAATCTACTGAATAGGGCATACACAGTAGAACCAAAAAAACCCCTCAAACAAAGAAACAAAAAAAACCAAACCAACAAACCAACCCAACCCAAGCCTGATAATAAATAATGTTCCAAAGCTAATCTAATCACATCTATTTTAGGAAATACCAGATTCATGTCTGTGGTGAGATCTTACCATATATAGTTTTTGTTTCCCAGATGAAGCAATATTCTTTCCATGAGACTGGCTGGGTGGAAGTCTGGCTGGACAAATGGCTACAAAGGCAAGTGTAAATCCAGTGTTCCTAGAGTTCCAGTTCACAATAGTAAAAGAAGATTAACTACCAGCAAGAAAAACTATGGATTGAGGAGCAAGCTACACACAAGATGTGTAACGGGTCCCTGGTGCTGTCCTAGGTGTCCTTTTGAAATCACAGTGCTCCAGAGGAGTCAAGACCATACTAAAATTTCCTGAACAGGCTTGTTTGCAGGGCCAGTGTTAAGATGTGCATTTATATATATGCATATATATATATATATGCATATACACACACATATATATGTATATACACATGTATATATGAAAGCAACCAATCAACCAATAAAAAAAAAAACATTATCAGACCCAAACCAGGAAAATTTGAATTAATCTATAATTTTCATTTTTATAATGGTATTACAGAGGTATATCTACCTTAGGGGTTAGTTCAGATGATACCATAAACTTCACACCTTTTTTTTATCTTCAGCTTATAAGGTGAAGGTGAAGCTGATTGCAGAGTCAGACATCTGTAGTATTTAGCACTTACAGATCTATGGTCTTTAGCATCACCTCTTCCACACCTACCATAAAAGACTTCAGCCTTATTTTCATAATGTGATGGAATTTATTCCGTTGAGTCAGACCACACAAAAGCTCCACTCACTGAAACACATACTTAAAAATTAATAGAACCAAAATAGAGAGATATATTTCTGAGAGCATCTGGGGTTGTAAGCAGTTGTCTAATGGAGGAAGATGATAGTAAATTTTTAACATAATATGTCTATTTTGTCTCAGAAATTGTTACTCAAATACAGCCTAAGACTGCTTATGAAATCAAGGAAGTTGTTTGGGTGTTTGTTTATACATCACCAGGGAAAGAGTAAACTGCAGCAAAAATTACTAGAATCACGTTGTGAGTTAGGTTTATTTTTCTGTCATTAATTAGGCATTCATTTATAAGACAAATAAACTGAATCTTCTCTTATATTTTTAGCATGACATTTTAATTAAATGAAAATGAGAATAAGTGGGGATAACTAATTAGAAAAAAATCAACATAATGGAAAGGCACAAATATCCAAAGCAGTAAATCTGTATCTAGATGCTAGTGCCCAGATTACTGATGTGAAGTATGCAGAATGACTGCATTGATTAGAAACTTGGACCAAAACAGATTTTTTTTTTTTTTTGCCATTTGGAAGGAGTAAACAATTAATTCAGGAATTAAAATCAGCTCTTGAAACTCAGAGACTGCAGAGAAAATGTTCAGAAGACTGTGAACCATCTTCTTCCAGCTGCAGCCATTTTCCTTAGACTGAAAAATAAAAGGGAGGGGGAGGGGAGAAGCTTTCTTGCAAGAAAGGAAAGGAGAGCTAACAAAAATATTTCTCAAAGAAAAAAAATTAGTCTTCATTGTGTAAGCAGGAAAAATAAATTTTAGTACAAAACAACTGAAATGTTGTAAAATAAAACACGAGGTATAAATTAGCCTCACATTTCTTGCCTAATTTTGCTTCTGTCATGGGAAAGAATAACACTGTTGTTGTTTCTAATTGATATTCTGTGTTGGTATACAACACAGCATTTTGGTTCTGCTGTTTCACTTGCAATGAGAGAGGAAATAAGGGTGATTTTCAAGAAAAACAGATTTCAGTCTTGTTTAGAAAAGTCTGAATAACTCACGAAAAACAAATTCCAAACCTATTTGATTAAACTAAACTGTATATTCAACATATAATTGCTAAACCAAATCAGTAATTTTTGAAACATAATTATGGTACTATAAACCTAGAAAAGGTGTGTAAGGAGCAAACACGTGCATAGATAGGTATTAAAAACCAGAAATGACTGAGTGTTCACAGATGCTTGCACAAGAGAGCTAACATTGAAATGAGACCTAATGATAGTATATGGAGAGTTGTCACATCATCAAGTTGAAAGATGACAGAAAACAAACATTTTTTCAAACAGATTTTTTTTTCTGGAAAACAGGATAAATATATCCGTTGTCCAGTTTTTCATGCTTTTCTTTCCCTTAACTTTTATTTCTTTTCAGACCACACCCCAAACTCAAATAGCTGAGTGCTCCTGAGGACTCTGCTTCTGAGATTTCTCATTACATGATGTCATAGATATCAATTCCATAATGCAAGTGTCCAATGCATAAAGATTCATGTGAAATACATTTCCTGTATTGGACAGCCACGTGCCTTAATGTTATATAGCAAATATAAATATGACTAAGTGTCACAAAGGCCACCAAGTTTGGGACCATAAAAAAAAAAATCCCTGAGGCATACAACTGGTCAGCTATTGCAGGACAGGGATTTCTAGTCCGTTGCCCCATGTCATCAAAAAATTAGGCCTTGGGTTATCAAGGGGGCAAGAGAAACATATGTTTAACTTTAAATAGGTTTGGAAGGAATTCATTTAGCTCCCAAGTGTTCCTATCAAACAAGATCCTCTGAGAGCTCATTGATTTCACTGGAAAAAATGTCCAGCTTCCCGAATATTCCTGGCCTGCTCCAAAGTGGTTTCCTCAAATGAGTGTTTCACATGACCTTACCCATCTTGAGTCATATTTAATTGTCCCATTTGTTTCCCATCAAGAAGACAAGTACAGTCTTTATTGATAGAAAGGTCTGCCTCCCTCAGCCTGTCATCTGGCTGTCTGTCCTGCTCCTATGCTGTTTTCCACTATAACCTGCCTTTGTCTCCTCCCTGCCTGCACCATCACTTGGGTCATGCTCTGTGGTCTTTGCAGGGAGACACAATATGACCATTACTTACAGGGGATGGCATGCCATGGGAAGCCATCTAGCAGAAGAGCCTGGGGAGATGTGATCTGCCTTTTTGTCTGCTGTTTAGGTGGTGAAGGGAGCTGCTGTGCTCCCTAGGAACAACGTTTGCCTTTTCCAGAGTGAAGAGACCTGTTGGAGATGTTCAGGAGTGTCACTGACATAAATACAAGAAAGTCTTACGCTGTAGCCTAAATTTAAATTAAAGACCAGGGATACTTTCGTTTTTCTCCTTTTTTTTCCTTTTTTTGCATTAGCATAGACCTCTCTGCTGGCTATTGTGCACATACAAACACAGTACACAGTTAAGTAAAATCAATCTTGAAATCTTATGCTTTTAAGAAGGAGAAGACAAACCTCCTCCAGAACAGTGAACATAAGCAGACATGCTTTTTAGAAGGCAGGTTTCTGAGCTCTGTGGCGTCCCGCTGGATTTCTATTCCATTTTGTTCAAAGCAATTTATTTTAAAATGCTCAGCCTTGGAGACGAAAGATTTGGATTTCTGTTCTGATTCTCTTTCTTTGAACCGGTACTTAAAAAATAAAGCACGATGATTTCCTGTGGCAAGCGGGCGGGGTGCCAGGTGGTGCGATGCCACGGCTGTCCAGAGGCGTCTCCAGCTGGAGCCGCTAGGTCGGAGCCACACACCAAATACATTCACACACTCCGGATAGCTTCTTGGATGGATCTGCAGCAAAGAGGCAGGAAGGATCCTTGTGTGATGTTCCACGTGCTGGTTTATTACAGCCACACGCAGGCAAGGAGATCCAGGAACAAGAACCAAGGGGTGACGGAGGGTCCAGGTTTAAGCACGGGGGGCGATAGGGGCAGGGAGAGCATCAGGGATCAATAATCCGAGGGCAGGGGCAGAGCACAGGAGGGGTTAGGGTATGGGAGCCGGTGGGGAACAGGGAGGGGGTGGCTGAGGAACAGGGAGCTGTGAAGGGGGAGCAGAGAAGGGGAGAACCTTCTGGAACAGGGATGGGGGGGCCAACAGGGCCCACTGGGGAAACAGAGCTGGGGTACATTAACATAACAGCACAGGGTATCCCTGGGAAAAGCCTTTCTTTCTCACCCTGACCTGGGGGAGTGTTTCTTCTACTGGGGTCCATCCCTCCAGGGGATCCTTGGGGACCCTTGTGTGGCAGGCTCACCAGCCTCCACAAGAGTGAGTACAGCAGGCTGAGATCCTGGGCTTTTACCATGCTTATACTAAAATCAAACACCAAAATTCTTTGGCTTAGCCTTATCTGCAAAAATACTTGCAAGAAAATATTTAATGTTCTTGTTCCACTCCTCTGAATGCTAACAGCATGGGTATAACACAGCTCTTTCCATTTTTTTTTTTTTTTCCTTCCTTAGAGTCCAGAGGCCAACAGCTAGAAATAAGGAATTTACCTTGCATTTTCCTTTGGAGTCAACACTGGTACCAGTTAATCTGAATAAGTGAGGGTGGTGAAATGACAGGCTCCTGTAGATTTGTAGATGAACACTAGATGATGCTATATAGCTTTTCAATCTCCTTATTACTTTCATATGTAACTGAAATAGAAATAAAATCAAATCAGAAGATTGGACTAGAACATGTTTTTAATACACTGGCAAGTGTGCACATATGCCAAATTGTATCACTGAAGTAAAAAAATTTACATTTCTCTCCCAGTCAGCTGTCTCCCTCTCAACTGACAGATGAGAAGGTACATCTGATTTTAGGGCTCCTTGTGAGGCAATGTGCAACAGATTGATTTTAAACAAACGCTTAATAACAATGATGCTTTGCAAATGATTTGCCAAAAAAATGGCAGAAAAAGCACTTTGCCCAGTAGATTTTACTCTGGACCAGGTATCAACTCTTTTGCTGAAGTCAGGATCATTCCATAAACTGGCATAAACATCACATGCTGTATTTGGACTAAGTTAGCTTGGTTTTGGTCCAGATGTGCTACCAGGTAATATGCTAAGATACAAAAAAAGGCTTTTGCTCAGAGAAAAGGCTTTGGAGTCATTCTGACTCCTTTTTTTCCTATAAGAAATATCTCTGACCTTGATGACCCTTGTGTGTATGGTCTCCTTACGACACAGTTCGAACAGTAACCAAGTGGCGAATCCATGTCTCAGGGTGGATACTGTTACAGACACAAACAAGTCCCTGTACAAATATGGTGAGTCTTTCATAATTTGCAGAAATGTTGAAAATCTCGAATGTTGCTGTCTGGGAAGTGGACTAGCAGCTGATCTTGCCCCAGGGAGGTGTCGATCTATGCAGTTTCCAGAACTCCTTGATCAGGGGACAGTGTCCATGTCCCAATGTGCTCACCAGGCAGCCATGGAAGTAACAGTGCCGTGCTCATTTCACATCAGTTGTGCAGGTCACCATTATCTCAGTGGCTTGAATCAGAATATTTGAAAGGGTAGCTGATGAGAGCACATGGGCTTGAGTTACACTTTAAACCTGCTTGAAGAAATAGTTTGATCCTTTGCCAAAGCTTTGATTGTATTTGCAAGATGCACTCAGACTCCCAATGGCTCACAAAACATCCTGCAATAAGAGAGTGTCACCACAGCAGTCATTCAAGAAAACACTTATTCTTTAGAGAGCCCAAGGAAAGTTTTTTCATGTGTCTTTTTGTGGGCTTTAACAGTAGTGAAGCCTTCAGAACTAGAGGTTTTGGCATTTGAGCTATTAAAAGTATGGTCAACAAAATGAAAGCCGAAATTTTGCTTCAACTCAGTTAAGTATCTTTAAAAATATGATGGATTAATGGAAAGTGCTTGCAAATGAAAAGTGGGTAAAAATGTTTTAGGATTTTTTCCTTAGAAGAAATTAACCCAGTCACCTTTGAGAGAGAGGACTTAACTTCCTTGATTTAGTCTGTACTCATATCTCATTCTAGAATTAGATCTAAAAGGCAGGAGAAGAAGACATGGCAGCAAATATTATCATGACTTTAGAAGACTGTAACTGGAAGTCATAAGGTACATGGCCAGCATCAAAGAGGAGATGGTATGCATTGCTTGGCTCTGTGCCCGAGCTCAGCAGAGAGAGCCTTCCTTTCCAGTAACTACAGATTTCCTCTTGAAAGAAAAGCTTCATTATAAAACTGGGAACATCTACTTTGCTGCATTAAATGATTTTTATTTTCATTTTTTTTTAGGTCAGAACAAAACCTTGTAAATGCAAAGACAATTGATGTTTTAATAAAATCCATTCCTACTATTATTCATTATTATGGTTCACAGAAGTTCTCAGCTTATACAAAGTATTTTAAGTGAAAAGAAAAATGTTTTTTTTCAGTTATAGCAGAAATAATTAGTGATTTGGAAATATATGTTTACTTTATAGCAGTTGGTTTAGCAAAGCTTCTATATTAAATCTGTCAGTTCTCAAATCACTGTGAAGAATCCTGTTCCAGCTTAGAGGAGACAATGAGCAAAATGTCCAAAGAATCCTAATGTTTGGGGGTGGTCGTTTTGATGACAATGTGAGATTAGCTATTGACCTTAGTGGAGCCACGATTTAGTCCCAGAAGGTTTAAAGAAATATCTCTGTATAATGAGAATTTGTTGCTTCCTATGCATGCCTCTTTCACAATTAGAAGACAACTTGGATTGTGGGAAAAGAGACTGAGTTTGGAAAGAGTGGATCACAGCTCTTTTGAGCAAGTATGGCTATATGACAGGGTAAGTTTTTTTGCCTTCCTCGGACTTCCTCCCTCAATAATGAATGAAACCTGTGGGGCATCCTGTCCTGTATATATGTCTCATTAATAACTGATTAACTAGGCCAAACAGAAACACTTGGATTTATTGCTGACTTTGCTGGGATAGATACCAAGTTAACCTCACATTCAGACTCAGAACAGAGGGAGCAGAAAGACTCACTCTGCGGCAGCATTTTCAACACAAAGGCATTACCTTATGCTTAAGGGTCAATTATGCTTCAATTAAGGTCTCTTGCACCTCAGATCAATAAAGGATTATCTCAGATCTGTCCTGCAACATCCTGATTCTCTGTTGGCAGCAGCATCAGCTCTCCAGGGTTTACATATTGCTATGGCAATGTGACCCAAAGCCTTGTGGCAGGACTCCAGTGTCACTGGCCCCATCCTTACTTCACAAATCTTGATTGTTGTTTTGCTGGTAATATAATTACACCGGGGTAGATGTGCTGTGCTGAAAAACACGACTCCATGGGGACTCCAAACAAGATCAGGCTACCAGCACTTTGTCTCTGCCGTGCTTCCTGTGAGACGCAAGGAGTGCAGGACGGGGTTAGGGTGGAGGAGCCCAGCATCTCCCTGGAGCTTGCCCTCCAGGGTTAAGGTCTGTCCTCTGTCCATTCCCTGACAGACTGACACTACAACACACCAATATTGATTTCCCAGGCCTCGCCTTGGAGGAACTCCTTCCTTGCCTCTACCTCCTCTCCCTTCTCTGCGCCAGCTCCACGGAATTGAAGAGGGGCTGCTTGATGAAGTGACTGCAGGTGAAGTCTCCATAGAAACAGGGACTCTGGCCTCGCTGGCACAACGAGCATCTCTCCCGCAGCCCGGAGAGAGCGCAGAGGCTGCTCCAGGTTCGGTCACAGCTGATCCACACTGTCTGTCATTTAAAACCATGTAAAGCAATTTCGGCGTACACAAGGGAGGAGATCTGGAAAAAATAACTTTCTAACTTCCTCCTTAAATCTGAATCGAAATTCGGTCCCTGAGTCAAAAGCCTTGCAACAAACCTGTCGTGTGTTCTTCTCAGTACACCTACAGAGCTTTTTCTGTACGCTTGCACCAGCTGGAAAACCTGATATCCTGATTTTATTGTTTTGATGTGTGCCAGAGTCCTCTAATTTCTCCAAAAGTACTAGGGCATTAGGTAAGAAGCTTGGATATGATCCAGGATGTAGATAACTGCATAACAGGCCTGATAAAAAGCCCAGAAAATTGATGAACAAAGGATCTGATTCACTGCTGATTTATTAATTTTCAGCGCATGTAAATACAGTGATTTTGCCATGGGATTTGTAAGTGTAAATTAACAAATAAAATGTCCAGTCATCATGCACAAAATCCACTAAGACACAGAAATTAAAAAACCATATTTTCAGAATTGCTTATGTTGAGTAATTCAGAATTGGGATTTACACTCCAACGTATCTAACAGTGGCAAAATATATAGAAAATGCTCCAAGTAGAGAAGCCCTGTAAACAGGCACTAAAAGACAAACTTTTAAAATTTCATAAGTAGGAAACAACAAAACACACAAGCTAATTAATGATAATATGATGAAGACAATAATATTCTATTCTTAAGGGGACAGTCTGCAAAAACAATAATGATATTTTGCCAGAAATGTGTATTATGTACCAGGTAAACAACTTAGCAGTTAAAGTCTTAGGTGTCCATAGTACAAACTTAAGACAGACTTCTGATTTCACATGTTTTCAAAAGACCTAAAAACACTCCCAGTTCACATATTTCTCACAATTAAGAAGAAAATAATCCAAGGCATCATTTGGAGATACTTGGTTCTGAGCTGTTCATTTATATTTCAAGTCAGTCCATCACAAAATAAACCATTTGACCAAGGAGTTCACTGCTAAAGTCCTTCTTAAAGAGGATACACAAGTGTTTAGGAGAAAAAATGAACAGAGGTAAATTTGACAACATTTTCAAAAGTTCCTAGTCCAAGAGTTATCTCTAAAAATTGCATTAAACTTACAAATGATAAGTACAAAAATCCACTGATCCTGAAATGCAAATTATAGTGAAAAATTAACAGAGAAACTAAAGTCAAAATAAAAATAAAGATTATCCATAAGAAGAGGACAAAAAGGCAGAGAGCAATTCAGGAGGTATCACAGGGAGAAGCAACTAATTATCTAACATCAGATCTTGGAAAATCTAGGTTGCATTTTGCATCTGGAAGCTTATGGATATGGTAATGTGATGCCACCTGGAAGTCAGAGAAGGAAGATACAGACCCAGCCTAAACAATTATACACATCCATAAGTTATCAAAACAAGCATCCCAAATTAACAGGGAGGAAATAAAAATTTAATTAACATTAAATGAGGAATAAATAAAAACATAAAAAACTCTCAAGCCTCCCAGCTAACAAAATGCAGACTGTTTATTCACCTGTTTCCTCATTTCTTCCCTGCCCTTCCAAGATAAGGGCCTAAGTCCCCTAACATTCAAAGGGAATTGGGCATTCTAGTGCCACAAATAAATGAAGAAAAATCTCCACCTGGGGAGACCCCTGAAAATACTGTGTTTTGTTAGTCACCAGATGTATGAGACTGGGATGACCCTGCTTCTCCCAGACTCTCATAAGGCACAGAGAAAAGTGTCTGTAAACCTCCTAGGATGCTAGAACCACTGTTTTCACTTGCTTTAAGCTGTCCTGGAGCACTATGGGGTAAGAAGCTCTGCAGTCTGCTAAAGAAAGTCACAATGAGGACTTTAAAATAAGACCTTCATCTTGGTTGTGGGCAGCCTCTTGGTGTGATGCACAGGCTGTGGCACAGCCTCCCTGTCAGGAAGAAGCAGGCAGACCCCAGAGTACAGCCTGTTTATGACTAACTTCTTTTAATACCATCCATTTTAACTCTGAGATCACCTGCAATAAAAATACTTTCTATTTGAAATCTCTTCCTGGAAAAGGCTGTTTGCATGTACTGGTACTGTATTAGTGTCCAAAAGAATATTGTGTACCTTCAGCAGCCAGTGAGCATGCTATATAAAATGTAATGAGACGGGCTACAAGACTGAATCATCTAGAGGAATTCCATATTTTGGCATTTATTCCCACAGTCTTAGCAGTGAAATTTTCTCAACTGTTCCTCTACCATTAGCCTCATTAGGTAATCAGTGAGGTTTAGATACTAATGCAATATATAGACTTAGCAGATATATGCATGTGTGATAGGATTTATGAAAGTTTGGTGTAATCTTATCCTCTGAAGAGAGTATGAGAAAGTAGAGTGGTAGCAAACACAGCAATACAGAGCCTTTTTTCAGTGTCTTAAGTTTAAAATTTATATATATATATTTTTTTTAATCGTTCCAGTAACATAAGATATAGCAATTCCAGGAGGGGCAGAGAGAGACTGATAGAAAGATTTTTATCTTTAGAAAGCGGCACTGGCCTGTTCCAAGGCATGTTCAGTTCTGTCATTATCTCTGAACAATAAGTACAATTTATTGCTGTAGGAATAAAAACTGGGATTATGAAACTTCCTGAAGCCTTTGGAAAGGCTGAATGAAATTTGTGATAGCAAAATTAGAACTAAGCCTTTATTTTAAAATAATTTAGTTATTAAAAGCAACAGACCTAATTTCACCTATTTTTATTCTCCATTGGCGGAGCCAAAGATCCCTGTAATTTTCATTACAATTTCATTTTTTTGTGCCTTCTTACAATCTTGTGAGTCTGAGAATCCAGTGAGGTATTTGAACCCAAGAGTTAAACCAAGAGAGGTATGACACGGTGCATGAGATCCAGACTTCCTGAACTGGGATACAGGCGATCCCTTAGACACGAAAGCTGAATCTGCTTCCTTCACATAGCAGCAAAAGGCAACATGACCTACTTCTCCCATAGGGATGAATTGCCAGGGAGGGTGCAGATGGCATTGCTGTACCTTTGGTGGGGCATCCTGTCCCCTTAGTAGTTAGGGTCTGTTGATGAACAGAAGGTGCAGCCTCAATGTGCCATGCTATAGCTGTCTCTGGCTGAGAAGCAGCTGTTAAGGAGGAGGGAAACGGAGGTAAAAAATGGCAATCAGACCACCATGATTTTATATAATGATCTGGCTGAACATGTATGCCAAGCTACGCCTCTTCTAACAAATTACTTGGTGCTGTTATTTCTCTTCTATTGAGTTGTATGAACTTAAAATATTTGGAATTTAGCTTTGTTCTTTCAGCCACATCAAGGTTTCTTCTTTTAAAAATATGATGATTTGGAGCTGTACAATTCTACCATGAAGTACATCTGGAAAGCTTTTCCATTTCCAAGCAAATAAGAAAAGAGGATTGTTGTAACGTATTCATTATTTATTCTCAAATTACCTCTTGGGGTGCTTAGTCTACATATTAGAAATCGGTGAATTAAAGTCTCAAACTTACTTTTTTTTTTTTTATGGACGGAGAAAACAGGCCCTGGACTGGGGTCTGATTAGTTGCGTCCAGCACATCCTCCTGGGCAGGGAGATAAACTGCAGCCTCTGCCAGCTGGGACAGTGCCAGTACCATGAATTAGCACAGCATGCTCCAGAAGCTTCCCTTTCTGCACCAGCATAACCCAGCATATTCCCAAGAGGGCAGAGGAGGTGAGTAAGCAAGTGGTGAAAATACAGCAATTGCAAGCCACCCAGGCATTCTCCTGGAAAAGCATCCTGTCCAAGCTGCTTCTGAAATCTGTTATTAAAGTATTCACCACTGAGAGCTAGGAGGTCATGTTTCGGTCACACTTTTAGAGTGTTATGTAAAGGGATTCTCTTCTTAACTTGGGTAAAGAAACTTACATGACTTAAACTGAAACTCTGCTTGGAGGAGAAATTCTTCCTCTCCTTTCTCTTCCTCTACTTTCATCTCTTGCGTAACGGCATACAACTTAATGCAGTTGTAGGCTGAACACAAAAATGTGTCTCTACATGAGCAAGCAACAATGGGGACTAGAAAACAAGGTATTCACAGCTCTAATTTGAGTCAAAACACTTCTAGGTATTGAAGGCAAAAAAGTCATGAAAAAGTCAAAAGTATGCTCTACCAGGGTGCAGCAGGATACCAATGCTCTGCATGAAAATAGATCTAAGGTGGAAGAATGAAATAGAAATGAAGAAAACAAAATAAGGTGGAAAAGAGAAGTGCAAAGCTAGAGAGTGATAACTAACAGAATAAGAATTGTCATACAGAACCAGACCAAAGATTTTTTAGCTTACTGATAGGTGTCTGACTGTGGTCAATAGTAGATGATGGAAGATAATGCAAAAACACATACTAATACCTCTCCCAGACCATCTCTCAGATTAAAAAAATAGTCAGAGGAGAGGTGGGTTTTAAGTATGTTTGCCATTTTTTGTCTCCAACTATTTTTTCTTCTGTTACTTTCTTCAATCACTTTTCAAGCTCGTGTAGACCCTTATATTTGCAACACTTTGTGTCAGGGAGTTGAATAGCTTAACCTAGGACTCTTTTCTAGGTTTTTGGAATCCATCACCTGCTTGTTTCTTTCCTTCATGTTTGCATCTCTGCACTATTTGTGTGGGAAGAGACTGTGAGTAACTGAACATTTTACACTTGTTTACCTTCCTTACTAACAATTGTAGGGACTTCCATGACATTCTCCTCAGTGATCCTGCTTCCCCTCTGAAGACTCCTACCATACCTCATCATTCCTCAAGCAGAGACGCTTCAGGCCCTGGCCACTCTTCTCTGAACCTTGCCCCTTTCCACCATGCCTGGTTTGAGATGGGGAACCAGAACTACTCTCAGTAATCAGAATCTCTCTGCCCCATTGAATTACACAGGACCAGTAATTATATTTTCTGGTTTGTTCTCTACTTCTCACTAAATAATTTCTAGTATTTTATTTCCATTGTTTTCCCTGACATTTGAGTCAGTGTACTTATACAACTGTTCTGCATGTCGTGTTTCATTTCTGAATGACAATAGTCAGCTGAGAGCGCCTTGTTTTCTTGTGAAGTTAAGACCTTTCTTTCTGTGTGTTATTTCCATCCACAGGTTTTTAGAGACTCTACAATAAAACCTGCTCATAAATGGATTTTTACTGTATTAACTTGTATATATAGGTCTCTTCATACTGTACTTATTCAAGGGTAGATATAATTATTGTATATTTTATATCATGATGTGTTAGTAACAGAAAATGCCTGCAGAGATCTGGAAGAAAATTTCCTAATGGAAATGCATCTTATATTAGAAAAAAGAGTACTTTAACTTGTGTAAATTATACCAATTTCCCCCAGAAAAGTAAATTATATGAGTAGAATACTTTGGTGCCCATGCCAATTTTTATAACTCTCTTAGCAGAGTTATAAAATTTCCATTAGAATGGAATTTTCTTTTTCTTTTAGCCAGAATGGAAATTTTGAGAATAAAGTCAGCTGTCCCAAACCACACTGAGAGATTGGAAACTTTACTGCCATAAAATTGATCTTTACTATCAGGCATATGGCCTGACAATGCAGGTGAAAATAATCTGATGACCTGGTTTTCATTTGGACACTACAGCAAGAAAATAAGAATCTGTATCTTTCCAAAAGCATGATAAAACTTGTTGTAGGTGGTATAAGATGCCATCATATCTCATAAATTTTTTCTGCGGAAAGGTCATCCAGGCAACTCACCCACCAAGGGAGCAGAAAGGATGCTAATTAATGTCCGGTGCTTAAAAGCTGGAATTGTTGTGCTTGTCCTTCTGAATGATACTGTGTAAACAAAATGTTTTGTTGTTGTGATGACCTTAATACTTCTATTCAGTATATTTGCTGGGATCAGGACCTAGATGTTCTAGCAGAATTTATCTAGTGCTTTCACAGGAAATTTTCTCAACTCCATCTCCAGAAATATTTTTTATTTTCATTCCTCATGCTTTCAACCAATTATTCTGTTTACTTGGTATGATTGCAGTCGGTTTTTGTGAGTTTCAAAGTCCTAAAAAAATCATTAAATATTAATAATTTTAAAAGTAGCTTTTCATCATCCCAGTGATTTTCTTATTCAGCATTAATGTTCCATTTCCTATTTTCTGATTGTCCTCAACTCATCACATCTATATATATCCTGTTCATGCAGTCCCTGGGCTCGAGTCTGGAGGACATGCACCTGCACATGGGAGTGGGTACAAGGGAGTACCTTGGGTACAAGGGAGTACCTTTCTGCATGCCAGGACATGCAGGTTTGGATGTGTTGAGTCCTGCTCGGCATATCAGGAGAGGTGGAGAGGACCGTGGGGGGAGGGGTAGCTGGAAAGGGGGCAGCTGGTCTCCCCTGAGCTTCCCCTCCCCCAAGGACTGCACAAGAACATCAGAGATAAGTATCTATGTACATAAAGTGTACAAACCCATGCATATGTATGTATATTTTATAGGTGTGCTTGCACCTGTGTGTGCACACATTGATGTACATGTGCATTCACACTGCATATGTGTGCATACAGTTTGCACGTGGATGTATGCATGTATGTATATGCTGGTATGCCTATGGGCACGAAATCATCACTTAATTATCCTTCGGGAGGAGTTTCCAGCCAGGAAACCCAGTCTCCCCACGGCTGGAGGGAAGTGTCCCCCGCCCCTCCCGCCGCGAAGGCGTTGCCGGGGCTGAGGCAGAGCCCAGGAGCTCCCCTGGACCCGTCAGATGCCACAGGAGGAGGGAGAGGGACCCCAAATGGAGCACTGCTCCCCCAGAGACTATTCCTGCTGAGCGTTCACACAGACACAGGTGGGTTCGGGACACTCCCACACACAGCCATCACATGGCAAGGGTCCCTCCTCGGAAGGGAGGGAGGGCAGGGGAAAGAAAAGAAAGCAAGCCTTTCCCCCGTTTTCCTTTGTTTGTAATTGGCAAAGACTTCAAGCGCAAAATCTTAAGAGCCTTCCGAGGTGCTTCAGAGCGAAAGTAAATTCACCTCACTATTGAACAGAGAGGTAAAACAGATTTGCCCGCCACAGGAGCAAAGACTTCAAGCGCAAAATCTTAAGAGCCTTCCGAGGTGCTTCAGAGCGAAAGTAAATTCACCTCACTATTGAACAGAGAGGTAAAACAGATTTGCCCGCCACAGGAGTGAAGAACGGGTCAGTGGCCCGTTAGTCCCTGTGTTGAGGCGGCTAAATAACCCTAGGGAAGGATCGCCAGCAGCCCAGAGCCGGGGCTGCCTTTGTCTCTGCCCCTCCCGGCGGCAGCGGGCTCTTGCCGAAGGGGCGCGGGCGAGGGCGGCGAGCAAAGGAAAGAAAGCGCTGTCACCGCAGCCCTGCCCGTACAGAAGGTGCCCGGCACCCCTGCCCGGCCCGAGCAGGCTCCCCTGAAGGGGCCGCTAAATAATTGATCAGAATCGATTGCCGGGATGCATCGGCAAGGGAAAGCTGGCTCAACCCTTGCCCGCATAGCCTGCTCCTTCCCCCATTTACGCTGTAATCCTATTCCACCATGTGCAGATAGATGAAGGGACGTAATTCAGCCTTCAGGCCTGGGCGGGGTTCTCGCCGTTTAATCTTTTCCTTTCTCTTCCCTTCGCTGCTTTCTTCCCTCCACCCCCTTTCCGTCTCCCAGGCCCAGTGAGGTCAGCTCATGAATATTGCTTCATTTTCCTGAGAGGCTCTGGCAGCGGCGGGTACCTCGTGTGCGGTGCCCGGCTCTCCGTGCATGCATTTCGCCAGCCGGGCAGCGGACAAAGTGGTGGTGAGTAATGCGGATGCTTTAGATCCAAGCCTTTTCTTTCTTCTTCTTTTCTTTTCTTTTTCTTTTTTTTTTTTTTTCCTTTCTTCCAAAGAGGAAATGTTACTCCGGCACTAGATGCAACAAACCCGCCAGGTATGAGGGGGGACCTCCGAAAATCCTCTCTGCTCCTTTAAACCAGGACAAAAGGCAGAAACGCTCCCAAATCTCAAGCCGCGTTTGCGAATTCTTGGAGGGGCAGAGGCGGGCGCCCGGTGGATAGAAAGGGCCAGGCCCGGCGGGATGCCCTGCCCGAAGTCCGGGGCATGCGAGAGCCCCGCGCCCGCTCGTGGAGCCACCGGACTGCTCCCTTTTGTTGCTTCCATTTATTTACCCCCTTTTCCGACTGGACAGCTGTTCCCGACAGGAAAACCTGCGGAGACGCCGCGTCCCGGCGCCACGTGGGTTTGCCTCTGGGGAGAAGGTCGAGCAGCGGAGTTTTGTGAGGACAGAGATTTCGGACTTGGTCTCAAAGGGGGCTTTCGTTGTCCCAGTTAAAAATGTGTATAAATACATATATATATATATGTATATATACACATATATCTAATATCAGCCAACTTAACCGTAGGGGGTAGCCGATCCTGGATTTTGGGATATGCAGGTTATGGGTTGTGTTCTGGCAGGTCGCAGTTGAGTCCGGCGATTTACTTGCGATGAAAGGTCCCGAAAAGATTCAGGTACAGCGTAGGGTTCCCGATGATTAATTTGAATAACATTTCTTATATTTCATACCTGTATAGCTCCAAACATGGTAGGGTGGGAATTCTGATTGTGGTGGCTAATAGAAATGCAGAGCAAATCTTTTATAAAGTGTTGTCATACAAGTTTTATAGGTCTACACTCCCATGCTTTCTTTTTACTAATTAATGCTTGGGAAGTGTCTGCCAAATTGTGTCATTTTGAGCATTAATTTCCAGAATATCGGTTTAAATCAGATTATAAATGACAGTGCATTTGAGAGGAAAGGAGGTGCTCCTGCCAGTGAGAGCGGAGCAAACACAGCCTCATTGTCTTGTGTGTTCCAGGGAGTAAACCAATTGTCAGGGCACAGTATAATCTCTGCATTGACTTTGCCCAGTCGTGCTTCTTTCTTTATTCCCTGTTCTAGCTGAGAATGGTTAAGCCACATCCTAGGAGGGAATGGGCAGGCCGTGTTAGGAATGCTGTCGTTTCTGTCGTTGCCCATGTTTTCCCTCTAAGGAGAGTTGAATAAAGGCAGTGTGAAAACAGTTTGTGGATCATAGCCATTATTTTCAGAATATATTGAGGGACATTAGCAGCATGGTATGGCTTTTAAAAGCCCTTTTTCATAATCTGTTGTGGTCATGAAAACTCTGATTATGTCATTATAGGGGCAAATTGCCAAGTGAGCATCCTTCAGAGAATGCCACATAACATTTTGTTCTGGGTGAGGGTGTATTCCTTGCTTCCTCTGTTTTGAAAATATGCTGAAGTGACTGAGTCCTATATAACCTATTGATCTGCATAACTGGTAACAAATGTGAATAGGTCTTAAGTCCTGACAGCACCTCTGGATAACGAACTAGGGCAAATGTATGTTTAGAAGCTGGTTGCAGAACCCCTTTCCTTTATGATTCTCGATTCCCAAGTCACCTTGCCCCGGAAGAGTGGCTGTCAAAGCTGACGGGAAATCTGTAGTTGTTTCCACGTGTGCAGCCCTTTGTACAGCAGCTTTCCCCCACTCGGCTGTGATAGGCACTGGGAAGAGGCCTTTTAGCGGGCAGACACTAGCAACTCAGGCTTGGTGGTGAGGACAAGGGAGAGGGAAATTCGTGTGTGGAGGGAAATTCGTGTGTGGAGGGAAATTCATCCCTAGTGTGGCGGCCCGCCGGGAGAAGGTTCGGCAACAGAGCTGGGGAAACGCCCCTAGGTGCAGGTGGCATGGGGACAGGTCTCACTGTCAGCCGAACCCTTCGGGCCCCTGCATTAGCCGCTCCTGTTGGCTCGGGGCTGCAGCCTCGGCCGGATTCTCCCCGGCCGCGCCAGGGGACCGCTGCGCCCGCAGTGGGCGCGGGTCAGGGCTGGGGGCCGGCGGGGCGCCGCGGCGGCGGGGAGCAGGCAGGCTGGCCGCCGCCGTGGCCGGAAAGCCCGTCTCCCCGTCCTCCCCGTCCCCAGCCCGACCGCTTCTCCGGTTCTCCTCCCCCAGCTCTCGGGGCGGCGGCGGCGGAGGAGGCGGAGGACCCCGCCGGTGATGGACGCGTCCCCGAGATAGCC